>JAXFYN010000401.1:0-268773 GCA_036172215.1 Camellia granthamiana | reverse complement strand
CTATACGGATTCTCCTGCACAGTGGCAGATTTGAAAATACGGCGTTTACTTACCATTTCTCATGCATTATGGTTCGAACACTCGAACACCTATACGGATTCTCCTGCACAGTGGCAGATATGTAAATACGGCGTTTACTTACCATTTCTCATGCATTACGGTTCGAACACTCGAACACCTATACGGATTCTCCGGCACAGTGGCAGATATGTAAATACGGCGTTTACTTACAATTTCTCACGCATTACGGTTCGAACACTCGAACACCTATACGGATTCTCCTGCACAGTGGCAGATATGTAAATACGACGTTACTTACCATTTCTCATGCATTACGGTTCGAACACTCGAGCACCTATACGGATTCTGCTGCACAGTGGCAGATTTTTAAATACGGCGTTTACTTACCATTTCTCATGCGTTATGTTTCGAACACTCGAACACCTATACGGATTCTCCAGCACAGTGGTAGATATGTAAATACGGGGTTACTTACCATTTCTGCCGCATTACGGTTCGAATACTCGAACACCTATACGGATTCTCCTGCACAGTGGCGGATATGTAAATACGGCGTTTATTTACAATTTCTCATGCATTACGGTTCGCACAGTCGAACACCTATACGGATTCTCCTGCACAGTGGCAGATATGTAAATACGGCGTTTACTTACCATTTCTGATGCATTACGATTTGAACACTCGAACACCTACACAGATTCTCCAGCATAGTGGCAGATATGTAAATACGGCATTCACTTACCATTTCTCATGCATTAGGGTTCGAACACTCGAACACTTATACGGATTCCCCAGCGCAGTGGCAGATATGTAAATACGGCGTTTACAAACAATTTCTGACGCATTACGGTTCGAACACTCGAATACCTATACGGATTCTGCAGCACAGTGGCAGATATGTAAATACAGCGTTTACTAACCATTTCTGACGCATTACGGTTCGAACACTCGAACACCCATACGGATTCTCCTGCACAGTGGCAGATATGTAAATACGGCGTTTACTTACCATTTCTCATGCATTACGGTTCGAACACTCGAACACCTATACAGATTCTTCTGCACAGTGGCAGATATGTAAATACGGCGTTACTTGCAATTTCTCACGCATTACGGTTCGAACACCCGAACACCTATACGGATTCTCCTGCACAGTGGCAGATATGTAAATACGACGTTTACTTTCCATTTCGCATTCATTACGGTTCGAACACTCGAGCACCTATACGGATTCTCCTGCACAGTGGCAGATTTGTAAATACGGCGTTACTTACCATTTCTGCCGCATTACGGTTCGAATACTCGAACACCCATACGGATTCTCCTACACAGTGCCAGATATGTAAATACGGCGTTTATTTACAATTTCTCATGCATTACGGTTCGCACAATCGAACACCTATACGGATTCTCCTGCACAGTGGCAGATATGTAAATACGGCGTTTACTTACCATTTCTGATGCATTACGATTTGAACACTCGAACACCTACACGGATTCTCCTGCACGGTGGCAGATATGTAAATACGGCATTCACTTACCATTTCTCATGCATTAGGGTTCGAACACTCGAACACCTATACGGATTCTCCTGTACAGTGGCGGATATGTAAATACGGCGTTTACTTACCATTTCTCACGCATTACGGTTCGAATACTAGAACACCTACACGGATTCTCGTGCACAGTGGAAGATATGTAAATACGGCATTCACTTATCATTTCTCATGCATTCTGGTTCGAACACTCGAACACCTATACGGATTCTCCAGCACAGCGGCAGATATGTAAATACGGCGTTTACTAACCATTTCTGACGCATTACGGTTCGAACACTCGAACACCTATACGGATTCTCCTGCACAGTGGCAGATATGTAAATACGGCATTTATTTACCATTTCTGACGCATTACGGTTCGAACACTCAAACACCTATACGGATTCTCCTACATAGTGGCAGATATGTAAATACGGCGTTTACTAACCATTTCTCTTCCATTACGGTTCGAACACTCGAACACCTACACAGATTCTCCTGCACAGTGGCAGATATGCAAATACGGCGTTTACTTACCATTTCTTACGCATAACGGTTCGAATACTAGAACACCTAGACGGATTCTCGTGCATAGTGGCAGATATGTAAATACGGCATTCAATTATCATTTCTCATGCATTAGGGTTCGAACACTCGAACACCTATACGGATTCTCCAGCACAGTGGCAGATATGTAAATACGGCGTTTATTTAAAATTTCTCATGCATTACGGTTCGCACACTCGAACACCTATACGGATTCTCCGGCACAGTGGCAGATATGTAAATACGGCGTTTACTTACCATTTCTGAGGCATTACGATTTGAACACTCGAACACCTACACGGATTCTCCAGCACAGTGGCAGATATGTAAATACGGCATTCACTTACCATTTCTTTTGCATTAGGGTTCGAACACTCGAACACCTATACGGATTCTCCTGCACAGTGGCGGATATGCAAATACGGCGTTTACTAACCAATTCTGACGCATTACGGTTCGAACACTCGAACACCTACACAGATTCTCCTGCACAGTGGCAGATATGTAAATACGGCGTTTACTTACCATTTCTCACGCATTACGATTTGAACACTCGAACACCTACACGGATTCTCGTGCACAGTGGCAGATATGTAAATATGGCGTTTACTTACCATTTCTCATGCAGTAGGGTTCGAACACTCGAACACCTATACGGATTCCCCAGCACAGTGGCAGATATGTAAATACGGCGTTTAGTAACCATTTCTGGCGGATTACGGTTCGAACACTCGAATACCGATACGGATTCTCCCGCACAGTGGCAGATATGTAAATACAGCGTTTACTCACCATTTCTGACGCATTACGGTTCGAACACTCAAACACCTATACGGATTCTCCTGCACAGTGGCAGATATATAAATACGGCGTTTACAAACCATTTCTTATGCATTACGGTTCGAACACTCGAACACCTATACGGATTCTCCTGCACAGTGGCAGATATGTAAATACGGCGTTTACTTATAATTTCTCACGCATTACGGTTCGAACACTTGAACTGCTATACGGATTCTCCCGCGCAGTGGCAGATATGAAAATACGACGTTTACTTACCATTTCTCATGCATTACGGTTCGAACACTCGAGCACCTATACGGATTCTCCTGTACAGTGGCAGATTTGTAAGTACGGCGTTTACTTACCATTTCTCATGCATTATGGTTCGAACACTCGAACACCTATACGGATTCTCCAGCACAGTGGCAGATATGTGAATACGGCGTTTACTTACCATTTCGGCCGCATTACGGATCAAACACTCGAACACCTATACGGATTCTATGCACAGTGGAAGATATGTAAATACGGCGTCTACTTACCATTTCTCACGCATTACGATTTGAACACTCGAACACCTACAAGGATTCTCGTGCACAGTAGTAGATATGTAAATACGGCATTCACTTACCATTTCTCATGCATTAGGGTTCGAACACTCGAACACCTATACAGATTCTCCAACACAGTGGCAGATATGTTAATACGGCATTTACTAGCCATTTCTGACGCATTACGGTTCGTACACTCGAACACCTATACGGATTCTCCTACACAGTGGCAGATATGTAAATACGGCGTTTATTTACCATTTCTCACGCATTACGATTTGAATACTCTAACACCTACATGGATTCTCGTGCATAGTGGCAGATATATAAATACGGCATTCACTTACCATTTCTCATGCATTAGGGTTCGAACACTCGAACACCTGTACGGATTCTCCAGCACAGTGGCAGATATGTAAATACGGCGTTTACTAACCATTTCTGACGCATTACGGTTCGAACACTCGAACACCTACACGGATTCTCCTGCACAGTGGCAGATATGTAAATACGGCATTTACTTACCATTTCTGACGCATTACGGTTCGAACACTCGTACACCTATACGGATTCTCCTACGCAGTGGCAAATATGTAAATACGGCGTTTACTGACCATTTCTCTTGCATTACGGTTCGAACACTCGAACACCTATACGGATTCTCCTGCACAGTGGCAGATATGTAAATACGGCGTTTACTTACAATTTCTCACGCATTACGGTTCGAACACTCGAACACCTATACAGATTCCCGTGCACAGTGGCAGATATGTAAATGCGACGTTTACTTACCATTTCTCATGCATTACGGTTCGAACACTCGAACACCTATACGGATTCTCCTGCACAGTGGCAGATTTGTAAATACGGCGTTTACTTACCATTTCTCTTGCATTACGGTTCGAACACTCGAACAACGATACGGATTTTCCAGCACAGTGGCAGATATGTAAATACGGCGTTTACTGACCATTTCTGACGCATTACGGTTCGAACACTCGAACACCTAGACCGAATCTCCTACACAGTGGCAGATATATAAATACGGCGTTTACTGACCATTTCTCTTGCATTACGGTTCGACCAATCGAACATCTATACGGATTCTCCTGCATAGTGGCAGATATGTAAATACGGCGTTTACTTACAATTTCTCACGCATTACGTTTCGAACACTCGAACACCTATACGAATCTCTTGCACAGTGGCAGATTTGTAAATACGGCGTTTACTTACCATTTCTCATGCATTATGGTTCGAACACTCGAACACCTATACGGATTCTCCAGCACAGTGGCAAATATGTAAATACGGCGTTACTTACCATTTCTGCCGCATTACGGTTCGAATACTCGAACACCCATACGGATTCTCCTACACAGTGCCAGATATGTAAATACGGCGTTTATTTACAATTTCTCATGCATTACGGTTCGCACAATCGAACACCTATACGGATTCTCCTGCACAGTGGCAGATATGTATATACGGCGTTTACTTACCATTTCTGATGCATTACGATTTGAACACTCGAACACCTACACGGATTCTCCTGCACGGTGGCAGATATGTAAATACGGCATTCACTTACCATTTCTCATGCATTAGGGTTCGAACACTCGAACACCTATACGGATTCTCCTGTACAGTGGCGGATATGTAAATACGGCGTTTACTTACCATTTCTCACGCATTACGGTTCGAATACTAGAACACCTACACGGATTCTCGTGCACAGTGGAAGATATGTAAATACGGCATTCACTTATCATTTCTCATGCATTCTGGTTCGAACACTCGAACACCTATACGGATTCTCCAGCACAGCGGCAGATATGTAAATACGGCGTTTACTAACCATTTCTGACGCATTACGGTTCGAACACTCGAACACCTATACGGATTCTCCTGCACAGTGGCAGATATGTAAATACGGCATTTATTTACCATTTCTGACGCATTACGGTTCGAACACTCAAACACCTATACGGATTCTCCTACATAGTGGCAGATATGTAAATACGGCGTTTACTAACCATTTCTCTTCCATTACGGTTCGAACACTCGAACACCTACACAGATTCTCCTGCACAGTGGCAGATATGCAAATACGGCGTTTACTTACCATTTCTTACGCATAACGGTTCGAATACTAGAACACCTAGACGGATTCTCGTGCATAGTGGCAGATATGTAAATACGGCATTCACTTATCATTTCTCATGCATTAGGGTTCGAACACTCGAACACCTATACGGATTCTCCAGCACAGTGGCAGATATGTAAATACGGCGTTTATTTAAAATTTCTCATGCATTACGGTTCGCACACTCGAACACCTATACGGATTCTCCGGCACAGTGGCAGATATGTAAATACGGCATTTACTTACCATTTCTGAGGCATTACGATTTGAACACTCGAACACCTACACGGATTCTCCAGCACAGTGGCAGATATGTAAATACGGCATTCACTTACCATTTCTTTTGCATTAGGGTTCGAACACTCGAACACCTATACGGATTCTCCTGCACAGTGGCGGATATGCAAATACGGCGTTTACTAACCAATTCTGACGCATTACGGTTCGAACACTCGAACACCTACACAGATTCTCCTGCACAGTGGCAGATATGTAAATACGGCGTTTACTTACCATTTCTCACGCATTACGATTTGAACACTCGAACACCTACACGGATTCTCGTGCACAGTGGCAGATATGTAAATATGGCGTTTACTTACCATTTCTCATGCAGTAGGGTTCGAACACTCGAACACCTATACGGATTCCCCAGCACAGTGGCAGATATGTAAATACGGCGTTTAGTAACCATTTCTGGCGGATTACGGTTCGAACACTCGAATACCGATACGGATTCTCCCGCACAGTGGCAGATATGTAAATACAGCGTTTACTCACCATTTCTGACGCATTACGGTTCGAACACTCAAACACCTATACGGATTCTCCTGCACAGTGGCAGATATATAAATACGGCGTTTACAAACCATTTCTTATGCATTACGGTTCGAACACTCGAACACCTATACGGATTCTCCTGCACAGTGGCAGATATGTAAATACGGCGTTTACTTATAATTTCTCACGCATTACGGTTCGAACACTTGAACTGCTATACGGATTCTCCCGCGCAGTGGCAGATATGAAAATACGACGTTTACTTACCATTTCTCATGCATTACGGTTCGAACACTCGAGCACCTATACGGATTCTCCTGTACAGTGGCAGATTTGTAAGTACGGCGTTTACTTACCATTTCTCATGCATTATGGTTCGAACACTCGAACACCTATACGGATTCTCCAGCACAGTGGCAGATATGTGAATACGGCGTTTACTTACCATTTCGGCCGCATTACGGATCAAACACTCGAACACCTATACGGATTCTATGCACAGTGGAAGATATGTAAATACGGCGTCTACTTACCATTTCTCACGCATTACGATTTGAACACTCGAACACCTACAAGGATTCTCGTGCACAGTAGTAGATATGTAAATACGGCATTCACTTACCATTTCTCATGCATTAGGGTTCGAACACTCGAACACCTATACAGATTCTCCAACACAGTGGCAGATATGTTAATACGGCATTTACTAGCCATTTCTGACGCATTACGGTTCGTACACTCGAACACCTATACGGATTCTCCTACACAGTGGCAGATATGTAAATACGGCGTTTATTTACCATTTCTCACGCATTACGATTTGAATACTCTAACACCTACATGGATTCTCGTGCATAGTGGCAGATATATAAATACGGCATTCACTTACCATTTCTCATGCATTAGGGTTCGAACACTCGAACACCTGTACGGATTCTCCAGCACAGTGGCAGATATGTAAATACGGCGTTTACTAACCATTTCTGACGCATTACGGTTCGAACACTCGAACACCTACACGGATTCTCCTGCACAGTGGCAGATATGTAAATACGGCATTTACTTACCATTTCTGACGCATTACGGTTCGAACACTCGTACACCTATACGGATTCTCCTACGCAGTGGCAAATATGTAAATACGGCGTTTACTGACCATTTCTCTTGCATTACGGTTCGAACACTCGAACACCTATACGGATTCTCCTGCACAGTGGCAGATATGTAAATACGGCGTTTACTTACAATTTCTCACGCATTACGGTTCGAACACTCGAACACCTATACAGATTCCCGTGCACAGTGGCAGATATGTAAATGCGACGTTTACTTACCATTTCTCATGCATTACGGTTCGAACACTCGAACACCTATACGGATTCTCCTGCACAGTGGCAGATTTGTAAATACGGCGTTTACTTACCATTTGTCTTGCATTACGGTTCGAACACTCGAACAACGATACGGATTTTCCAGCACAGTGGCAGATATGTAAATACGGCGTTTACTGACCATTTCTGACGCATTACGGTTCGAACACTCGAACACCTAGACCGAATCTCCTACACAGTGGCAGATATATAAATACGGCGTTTACTGACCATTTCTCTTGCATTACGGTTCGACCAATCGAACATCTATACGGATTCTCCTGCATAGTGGCAGATATGTAAATACGATGTTTACTTACCATTTCTCGCGCATTACGTTTCGAACACTCGAACACCTATACGATTCTCTTGCACAGTGCCAGATATGTAAATACGGCGTTTACTTACCATTTCTCATGCATTACGGTTCGAACTCTCGAACACCTATACGGATTCTCCTGCACAGTGGCAGATTTGTAAATACGGCGTTTACTTACCATTTCTCATGCATTACGGTTCGAACACTCGAACACCTATACGGATTCTCCAGCACAGAGGCAGATATGTAAATATGACGTTTACTTAGAATTTCTCACGCATTACGGTTCGAACACTCGAACACCTATACGGATTCTCCTGCACAGTGGCAGATATGTAAATACGACGTTTACTTACCATTTCTAATGCATTATGGTTCGAACACTCGAACACCTATACGGATTCTCCGGCACAGTCCAGATATGTAAATACGACGTTTACTTACAATTTCTCACGCATTACGGTTCGAACACTCGAACACCTATACGGATTCCCCGGCGCAGTGGCAGATATGTAAATACGACGTTTACTTACCATTTCTCATACATTACGGTTCGAACACTCGAGCACCTGTACGGATTCTCCTGCACAGTGGCAGATATGTAAATATGGCGTTTACTTACCATTTCTCATGCATTAGGGTGCGAACACTCGAACACCTGTACGGATTCTCCTGCACAGTGGCAGAAATGTAAATAAGATGTTTACTTACCATTTCTCACGTATTACGGTTCGAACACTCGAACATCTATACGGATTCTCCTGCACAGTGGCAGATATGTAAATACGGCATTTACTAACCATTTCTGACGCATTACGGTTCGAACACTCGAACACCTACACGGATTCTCCTGCACAGTGGCAGATATGTAAATACGGCGTTTACTTACCATTTCTCATGCATTACGGTTCGAACACTCGAACACCTATACGGATTCTCTGGCACAGTCCAGATATGTAAATATGACGTTTACTTACAATTTCTCACACATTACGGTTCGAACACTCGAACACCTATACGGATTCCCCGGCGCAGTGGCAGATATGTGAATACGACGTTTACTTGCCATTTCTCATGCATTAGGGTTCGAACACTCGAACACCAGTACGGATTCTCCTGCACAGTGGCAGAAATGTAAATAAAGTGTTTACTTACCATTTCTCACGCAATACGGTTCGAACACTCGAACACCTATACGGATTCTCCAGCACAGTGGCAGATATGTAAATACGGCGTTTACTAACCATTTCTGACGCATTACGGTTCGAACACTCGAACACCTATACGGATTCTCCAGGACAGTGGCAGATATGTAAATACGGCATTTAGTAACCATTTCCGACGCATTACGGTTCGAACACTCGAACACCTATACGGATTCTCCTGCACAGTGGCAGATTTGTAAATACGGCGTTTATTTACAATTTCTCATGCATTACGGTTCGCATACTCGAACACCTATACGGATTCTCCAGCGCAGTGGCAGATATGTAAATACGGCGTTTACTTACCATTTCTCATGCATTACGGTTCGAACACTCGAACACCTATACGGATTCTCCTGCACAGTGGCAGATATGTTAATACGACGTTTACTTATCATTTCTCATGCATTATGGTTCGAACACTCGAACACCTATACGGATTCTCCGGCACAGTGGCAGATACGTAAATACGACGTTTACTTACAATTTCTCACGCGTTACGGTTCGAACACTCGAACACCTACACGGATTCCCCGGCGCAGTGGCAGATATGTAAATACGACGTTTACTTACCATTTCTCATAAATTACGGTTCGAACACTCGAGCACCTGTACGGATTCTCCTGCACAGTGGCAGATATGTAAATACGGCGTTTATTTACAATTTCTCATGCATTACGGTTCGCACACTCGAACACCTATACGGATTCTCCGGCGTAGTGGCAGATATGTAAATACGGCGTTTACTTACCATTTCTCATGCATTACGGTTCGAACACTCGAACACCTATACGGATTCTCCCGCACAGTGGCAGATATGTTAATACGACGTTTACTTACCATTTCTCATGCATTATGGTTCGAACACTCGAACACATATACGGATTCTCCGGCACAGTGGCAGATATGTAAATACGACGTTTACTTACAATTTCTCACGCGTTACGGTTCGAACACTCGAACACCTACACGGATTCCCCGGCACTGTGGCAGATATGTAAATACGACGTTTACTTACCATTTCTCATAAATTACGGTTCGAACACTCGAGCACCTGTACGGATTCTCCTGCACAGTGGCAGATATGTAAATACGACGTTTACTTACCATTTCTCATGCATTAGGGTTCGAACACTCGAACACCTGTACCGATTCTCCTGCACAGTGGCAGAAATGTAAATAAAGTGTTACTTACCATTTCTCACGCAAGACGGTTCGAACACTCGAACACCTATACGGATTCTCCAGCACAGTGGCAGATATGTAAATACGGCGTTTACTAACCATTTCTGACGCATTACGGTTCGAACACTCGAACACCTATACGGATTCTCCAGCGCAATGGCAGATATGTAAATACGGCATTTACTAACCATTTCTGACGCATTACGGTTCGAAGACCCAAACACCTATACGGATTCTCTTACACAGTGGCAGATATGTAAATACGGCGTTTACTGACCATTTCTCTTGCATTACAGTTCGAACACTCGAACACCTATACGGATTCTCCTGCACAGTGGCAGCTATGTAAATACGGCGTTTACTTACAGTTTCTCACGCATTACGGTTCGAACACTCGAACACCTATACAGATTCCCCTGCACAGTGGCAGATATGTAAATACGACGTTTACTTACCATTTCTCATGCATTACGGTTCGAACACTCGAGCACCTATACGGATTATCCTGTACAGTGGCAGATTTGTAAATACGGCGTTTACTTACCATTTCTCATGCATTAGGGTTCGAACACTCGAACACCTGTACGAATTCTCCTGCACAGTGGTAGATATGTAAATAAGGTGTTTACTTACCATTTCTCGCGCATTACGGGTCGAACACTCGAACACCTATACGGATTCTCCTGCACAGTGACAGATATATAAATACGGCGTTTACTTACCATTTCTCACGCATTACGGTTCGAACACTCGAACACATATATGGATTCTCCTGCACAGTGGCAGATATGTAAATACGGCGTTTACTTACCATTTCTCATGCATTACGGTTCGAATACTCGAACACCTATACGGATTCTCCTGCACAGTGGCAGATATGTAAATGTGACGTTTATTTACAATTTCTAACGCATTACGGTTCGAACACTCGAACACCAGTACGGATTCTCCTACACAGTGGCAGATATGAAAATACGACGTTTACTTACCATTTCTGATGCATTAAGGTTGGAACACTCGAACAGCTATACGGATTCTCCTGCACAGTGGCAGATATGGAAGTACGGCGTTTATTTACCATTTCTTATGCATTAGGGTTCGAACACTCGAACACCTATATGGATTCTCCTGCACAGTGGCAGATATGTAAATACGGCGTTTACTTACCATTTCTCATGCATTACGGTTCGAACACTCGAACACCTATACGGATTCTCCTGCACAGTGGCAGATATGTAAATACGGCGTTTACTTACCATTTCTCATGCATTATGGTTCGAACACTCGAACACCTATACGGATTCTCCAGCACAGAGGCAGATATGTAAATATGACGTTTACTTAGAATTTCACACGCATTACGGTTCGAACACTCGAACACCTATACGGATTCCCCTGCACAGTGGCAGATATGTAAATACGACGTTTACTTACCATTTCTCAATACATTACGGTCCGAACACTCGAGCACCTGTACGGATTCTCCTGCACAGTGGCAGATATGTAAATACGGCGTTTACTTACCATTTCTCATGCATTAGGGTGCGAACACTCGAACACCTATACGGATTCTCCTGCACAGTGGCAGAAATGTAAATAAGATGTTTACTTACCATTTTCTCACGCATTACGGTTCGAACACTCGAACACCTATACGGATTCTCCTGCCCAGTGGCAGATATGTAAATACGGCGTTTACTTACCATTTCTGACGCATTACGGTTCGAACACTCGAACACCTACACGGATTCTCCTGCACAGTGGCAGATATGTAAATACGGCGTTTACTTACCATTTCTCATGCATTATGGTTCGAACACTCGAACACCTATACGGATTCTCCGGCACAGTCCAGATATGTAAATACGACGTTTACTTACAATTTCTCACGCATTACGGTTCGAACACTCGAACACCTATACGGATTCCCCGGCGCAGTGGGAGATATGTAAATACGACGTTTACTTACCATTTCTCATGGATTAGGGTTCGAACACTCGAACACCTGTACGGATTCTCCGGCACAGTGGCAGAAATGTAAATAAAGTGTTTACTTACCATTTCTCACGCAATACGGTTCGAACACTCGAACACCTATACGGATTCTCCGGCACAGTGGCAGATATGTAAATACGGCGTTTACTAACCATTTCTGAGGCATTACGGTTCGAACACTCGAACACCTATACGGATTCTCCAGCACAGTGGCAGATATGTAAATACGGCATTTACTAACCATTTCCGACTCATTACGGTTCGAACACTCGAACACCTATACGGATTCTCCTGCACAGTGGCAGATTTGAAAATACGGCGTTTATTTACAATTTCTCATGCATTACGGTTCGCACACTCGAACACCTATACGGATTCTCCGGCGCAGTGGCAGATATGTAAATACGGCGTTTACTTACCATTTCTCATGCATTACGGTTCGAACACTCGAACACCTATACGGATTCTCCTGCACAGTGGCAGAAATGCTAATACGACGTTTACTTACCATTTCTCATGCATTATGGTTCGAACACTCGAACACCTATACGGATTCTCCGGCACAGTGGCAGATATGTAAATACGACGTTTACTTACAATTTCTCACGCGTTACGGTTCGAACACTCGAACACCTACACGGATTCCCCGGCACAGTGGCAGATATGTAAATACGACGTTTACTTACCATTTCTCATAAATTACGGTTCGAACACTCGAGCACCAGTACGGATTCTCCTGCACCGGGGCAGATATCTAAATACAGCGTTTATTTACAATTTCTCATGCATTACGGTTCGCACACTCGAACACCTATACGGATTCTCCAGCGCAGTGGCAGATATGTAAATACGGCGTTTACTTACCTTTTCTCATGCATTACGGTTCGAACACTTGAACACCTATACGGATTCTCCTGCACAGTGGCAGATATGTTAATACGACGTTTACTTACCATTTCTCATGCATTATGGTTCGAACACTCGAACACCTATACGGATTCTCCGGCACAGTGGCAGATATGTAAATACGACGTTTACTTACAATTTGTCACGCGTTACGGTTCGAACACTCGAACACCTACACGGATTCCCCGGCACTGTGGCAGATATGTAAATACGACGTTTACTTACCATTTCTCATTAATTACGGTTCGAACACTCGAGCACCTGTACGGATTCTCCTGCACAGTGGCAGATATGTAAATACGGCGTTTACTTACCATTTCTCATGCATTAGGGTTCGAACACTCGAACACCTGTACCGATTCTCCTGCACAGTGGCAGATATGTAAATACGGCGTTTACTTACCATTTCTCACGCAATACGGTTCGAACACTCGAACACCTATACGGATTCTCCAGCACAGTGGCAGATATGTAAATACGGCGTTTACTAACCATTTCTGACGCATTACGGTTCGAACACTCGAACACCTATACGGATTCTCCAGCGCAATGGCAGATATGTAAATACGGCATTTACTAACCATTTTTGACGCATTACGGTTCTAAGACTCAAACACCGATACGGATTCTCTTACACAGTGGCAGATATGTAAATACGGCGTTTACTGACCATTTCTCTTGCATTACGGTTCGAACACTCGAACACCTATACGGATTCTCCTGCACAGTGGCAGCTATGTAAATACGGCGTTTACTTACAGTTTCTCACGCATTACGGTTCGAACAATCGAACACCTATACAGATTCCCCTGCACAGTGGCAGATATGTAAATACGACGTTTACTTACCATTTCTCATGCATTACGGTTCGAACACTCGAGCACCTATACGGATTCTCCTGCACAGTGGCAGATTTGTAAATACGGCGTTTACTTACCATTTCTCATTCATTAGGGTTGGAACACTCGAACACCTGTACGAATTCTCCTGCATAGTGGCAGATATGTAAATAAGGTGTTTACTTACCATTTCTCGCGCATTACGGGTCGAACACTCGAACACCTATACGGATTCTCCTACACAGTGGCAGATATGTAAATACGGCGTTTACTTACCATTTCTCACGCATTACGGTTCGAACACTCGAACACATATATGGATTCTCCTGCACAGTGGCAGATATGTAAATACGGCGTTTACTTACCATTTCTCATGCATTACGGTTCGAATACTCGAACACCTATACGGATTCTCCTGCACAGTGGCAGATATGTAAATATGACGTTTATTTACAATTTCTTACGCATTACGGTTCGAACACTCGAACACCAGTACGGATTCTCCTGCACAGTGGTAGATATGAAAATACGACGTTTACTTACCATTTCTGATGCATTAAGGTTGGAACACTCGAACAGCTATACGGATTCTCCTGTACAGTGGCAGATATGGAAGTACGGCGTTTATTTACCATTTCTTATGCATTAGGGTTCGAACACTCGAACACCTATACGGATTCTCCTGCACAGTGGCAGATATGTGAATACGGCGTTTACTTACCATTTCTCATGCATTACGGTTCGAACACTCGAACACCTATACGGATTCTCCTGCACAGTGGCAGATATGTAAATACGGCGTTTACTTACCATTTCTCATGCATTATGGTTCGAACACTCGAACACCTATACGGATTCTCCAGCACAGAGGCAGATATGTAAATATGACGTTTACTTAGAATTTCTCACGCATTACGGTTCGAACACTCGAACACCTATACGGATTCCCCTGCACAGTGGCAGATATGTAAATACGACGTTTACTTACCATTTCTCATACATTACGGTCCGAACACTCGAGCACCTGTACGGATTCTCCTGCACAGTGGCAGATATGTAAATACGGGGTTTACTTACCATTTCTCACGCAATACGATTTGAACACTCGAACACCTACACGGATTCTCGTGCACAGTGGCAGATATGTAATTACGGTGTTTATTTACCATTTCTCATGCATTAGGGTTCGAACAATCGAACACTTATACGGATTCCCCAGCGCAGTGGCAGATATGTAAATACGGCGTTTACTAACCATTTCTGACGCGTTACAGTTCGAACACTCGAATACCTATACAGATTCTCCAGTACAGTGGCAGATATGTAAATACAGCGTTTACTAACCATTTCTGACGCATTACGGTTCGAACACTCAAACACCTATACGGATTCTCCTACACAGTGGCAGATATGTAAATACGGCGTTTGCTGACTATTTCTCTTGCATTACGGTTCGAACACTCGAACACCTATACGGATTCTCCTGCACAGTGGCAGATATGTAAATACGGCGTTTACTTACAATTTCTCACGCATTACGGTTCGAACACTCGAACACCTATACAGATTCCCCTGCACAGTGGCAGATATGTAAATACGACGTTTACTTACCATTTCTAATGCATTACGGTTCGAACACTCGAGCACCTATACGGATTCTCCTGCACAGTGGCAGATTTGCAAATACGGCGTTTACTTACCATTTCTCATGCATTAGGGTTCGAACACTCGAACACCTGTACGAATTCTCCTGCACAGTGGCAGATATGTAAATAAGGTGTTTGCTTACCATTTCTCGCGCATTACGGGTCGAACACTCGAACACCTATACGGATTCTCCTGCACAGTGGCAGATATGTAAATACGGCGTTTACTTACCATTTCTCATGCATTACGGTTCGAACACTCGAACACCTATACGGATTCTCCAGCGCGATGGCAGATATGTAAATACGACATTTACTAACCATTTCTGACGCATTACGGTTCGAACACTCAAACACCTATACGGATTCTCCTACACAGTGGCAGATATGTAAATACGGCGTTTGCTGACTATTTCTCTTGCATTACGGTTCGAACACTCGAACACCTATACGGATTCTCCTGCACAGTGGCAGATATGTAAATACGGCGTTTACTTACAATTTCTCACGCATTACGGTTCGAACACTCGAACACCTATACAGATTCCCCTGCACAGTGGCAGATATGTAAATACGACGTTTACTTACCATTTCTAATGCATTACGGTTCGAACACTCGAGCACCTATACGGATTCTCCTGCACAGTGGCAGATTTGTAAATACGGCGTTTACTTACCATTTCTCATGCATTAGGGTTCGAACACTCGAACACCTGTACGAATTCTCCTGCACAGTGGCAGATATGTAAATAAGGTGTTTGCTTACCATTTCTCATGCATTACGGTTCGAACACTCGAACACCTATATGGATTCTCCTGCATAGTGGCAGATATGTAAATACGGCGTTTACTTACCATTTCTCATGCATTACGGTTCGAATACTCAAACACCTATACGGATTCTCCTGCACAGTGGCAGATATGTAAATACGGCGTTTATTTACAATTTCTTACGCATTACGGTTCGAACACTCGAACACCAGTACGGATTCTCCTGCACAGTGGCAAATATGAAAATACGACGTTTACTTACCATTTCTGATGCATTAAGGTTGGAACACTCGAACAGCTATACGGATTCTCCTGCACAGTGGCAGATATGGAAATACGACGTTTATTTACCATTTCTTATGCATTAGGGTTCGAACACTCGAACACCTATACGGATTCTCCTGCACAGTGGCAGATATGTAAATACGACGTTTACTTACCATTTCTCATGCATTACGGTTCGAACACTCGAACACCTATACGGATTCTCCTGCACAGTGGCAGATATGTAAATACGGCGTTTACTTACCATTTCTCATGCATTATGGTTCGAACACTCGAACACCTATACGGATTCTCCGGCACAGTGGCAGATATGTAAATATGACGTTTACCTACAATTTCTCACGCATTACGGTTCGAACCGTCGAACACCTATACGAATTCCCCTGCACAGTGGCAGATATGCAAATCCGACGTTTACTTACCATTTCTCATACATTACGGTTCGAACACTCGAGCACCTGTACGGATTCTCCTGCACAGTGGCAGATATGTAAATACGGCGTTTACTTACCATTTCTCATGCATTAGGGTGCGAACACTCGAACACCTGCATGGATTCTCCTGCACAGTGGCAGAAATGTAAATAAGATGTTTACTTACCATTTCTCACGCATTACGGTTCGAACACTCGAACACCTATACGGATTCTCTTGCACAGTGCCAGATATGTAAATACGGCGTTTACTTAGCATCTCTCATGCATTATGGTTCGAACACTCGAACACCTATACGGATTCTCCTGCACAGTGGCAGATATGTAAATACGGGGTTTACTTACCATTTCTCAGGCATTACGATTTGAACACTCGAACACTTACACGGATTCTCGTGCACAGTGGCAGATATGTAAATACGGCGTTCACTTACCATTTCTCATGCATTAGGGTTCGAACACTCGAACACCTGTACCGATTCTCCTGCACAGTGGTAGAAATGTAAATAAAGTGTTACTTACCATTTCTCACGCAATACGGTTCGAACACTCGAACACCTATACGGATTCTCCAGCATAGTGGCAGATATGTAAATACGGCATTTACTAACCGTTTCTGACGCATTACGGTTTGAACACTCGAACACCTATACGGATTCTCCAGCGCAATGGCAGATATGTAAATATGGCATTTACTAACCATTTCTGACGCCTTACGGTTCGAAGACTCAAACACCTATACAGATTCTCTTACACAGTGGCAGATATGTAAATACGGCGTTTACTGACCATTTCTCTTGCATTACGTTTCGAACTCTCGAACACCTATACGGATTCTCCTGCACAGTGGCAGCTATGTAAATACGGCGTTTACTTACAGTTTCTCACGCATTACGGTTCGAACACTCGAACACCTATACAGATTCCCCTGCACAGTGGCAGATATGTAAATACGACGTTTACTTACCATTTCTCATGCATTACGGTTCGAACACTCGAGCACCTGTACGAATTCTCCTGCACAGTGGCAGATATGTAAATAAGGTGTTTACTTACCATTTCCCGCGCATTACGGGTCGAACACTCGAACACCTATACGGATTCTCCTGCACAGTGGCAGATATGTAAATACGGCGTTTACTTACCGTTTCTCACGCATTACGGTTCGAACACTCGAACACCTATATGGATTCTCCTGCACAGTGGTAGATATGTAAATACGGGGTTTACTTACCATTTCTCATGCATTACGGTTCGAAGACTCGAACACCTATACGGATTCTCCTACACAGTGGCAGATATGTAAGTACGACGTTTATTTACAATTTCTTACGCATTACGGTTCGAACACTCGAACACCAGTACGGATTCTCCTGCACAGTGGCAGATATGAAAATACGACGTTTACATACCATTTCTGATGCATTAAGGTTGGAACACTCGAACAGCTATACGGATTCTCCTGCACAGTGGCAGATATGGAAATACGGCGTTTATTTACCATTTCTTATGCATTAGGGTTCGAACACTCGAACACCTATACGGATTCTCATGCACAGTGGCAGATATGTAAATACGGCGTTTACTTACCATTTCTCATGCCATACGGTTCGAACACTCGAACACCTATACGGATTCTCCTGCACAGTGGCAGATATGTAAATACGGCGTTTACTTACCATTTCTCATGCATTATGGTTCGAACACTCGAACACCTATACGGATTCTTCAGCACAGTGGCAGATATGTAAATACGTCGTTACATACCATTTCTGCCGCATTACGGTTCGAATACTCGAACACCTATACGGATTCTCCTGCACAGTGGCAGATATGTAAATACGGCGTTTATTTACAATTTCTCATGGATTACGGTTCGCACACTCGAACACATATACGGATTCTCCTGCACAGTGGCAGATATGTAAATTCGGTGTTCACTTACCATTTCTGATGCATTAAGATTTGAACACTCGAACACCAACACGGATTCTACAGCACAGTGGCAGATATGTAAATACGGCATTCACTTACCATTTCTCATGCATTAGGGTTCGAAAACTCGAACACCTATACGGATTCTCCTGCACTGTGGCAGATATGTAAATACGGCGTTTACTAACCATTTCTGACGCATTACGGTTCGAACACTCGAACACCTACACAGATTCTCCTGCACAGTGGCAGATATGTAAATACGGCGTTTACTTACCATTTCTCACGCATTACGGTTCGAATACTAGAACACCTATACGGATTCTCGTGCACAGTGGCAGATATGAAAATACGGCATTCACTTACCATTTCTCATGCATTAGGGTTCGAACACTCGAACACCTATACGGATTCTCCAGCACAGTGGCAGATATGTAAATACGGCGTTTACTAACCATTTCTGACGCATTACGGTTCGAATACTCGAACACCTATACGGATTCTCCTGCACAGTGGCAGATATGTAAATACGGCATTTACTTACCATTTTTGACGCATTACGGTTCGAACACTCGAACACCAATACGAATTCTCCTACATAGTGGCAGATATGTAAATATGACGTTTACTTACAATTTCTCACGCATTACGGTTCGAACACTCGAACACCTATACGGATTCTCCTGCACAGTGGCAGAGATGTAAATACGGCGTTTACTTACAATCTCTCACGCATTACGGTTCGAACACTCGAACACCTATACAGATTCCCGTGCACAGTGGCAGATATGTAAATACGACGTTTACTTACCATTTCTCATCCATTACGGTTCGAACACTCGAGCACCTATACGGATTCTCCTACACAGTGGCAGATTTGTAAATACGGCGTTTGCTAACCATTTCTCATACATTAGGGTTCGAACACTCGAACACCTGTACGAATTCTCCTGCACAGTGGCAGATATTGAAATACGGCGTTTACTTACCATTTCTGATGCATTACGATTTGAACACTCGAACACCTACGCGGATTCTCCAGCATAGTGGCAAATATGTAAATACGGCATTCACTTACCATTTCTCATGCATTAGGGTTCGAACACTCGAACACTTATACGGATTCCCCAGCGCAGTGGCAGATATGTAAATACGGCGTTTACTAACCATTTCTGCGGCATTACGGTTCGAACACACGAATACCTATACGGATTCTGCAGCACAGTGGCAGATATGTAAATACAGCGTTTACTAACCGTTTCTGACGCATTACGGTTCGAACACTCGAACCCCTATACGGATTCTCCTGCACAGTGGCAGATATGTAAATACGGCGTTTACTTACCATTTCTCAGGCATTAGGGTTCGAACAATCGAACACCTATACGGATTCTCCTGCAAAGTGCCAGATATGTAAATACGGCGTTTACTTACAATTTCTCACGCATTACGGTTCGAACAGTCGAACACCTATACGGATTCTCCTGCACAGTGGCAGATATGGAAATACGACGTTTACTTACCATTTCTCATGCATTACGGTTCGAACACTCGAGCACCTATACGGATTCTCCTGGACAGTGGCAGATTTGTAAATATGCCGTTTACTTACCATTTCTCATGCGTTATGGTTCGAACACTCGAACACCTATACGGATTCTCCAGCACAGTGGCAGATATGTAAATACGGCGTTACTTACCATTTCTGCCGCATTACGGTTCGAATACAGGAACACCCATACGGATTCTCCTGCACAGTGGCAGATATGTAAATACGGCGTTTATTTACAATTTCTCATGCATTACGGTTCGCACACTCGAACACCTATACGGATTCTCCTGCACAGTGGCAGATATGTAAATACGGTGTTTACTTACCATTTCTGATGCATTACGATTTGAACACTGGAACACCTACACGGATTCTCCAGCATAGTGGCAGATATGTAAATACGGCATTCACTTACCATTTCTCATGCATTAGGGTTCGAACACTCGAACACTTATACAGATTCCCCAGCGCAGTGGCAGATATGTAAATGCGGCGTTGACTAACTATTTCTGACGCATTACGGTTGAAACACTCGAATACCTATACGGATTCTGCAGCACAGTGGCAGATATGTAAATACAGGGTTTACTAACCAATTCTGACGCATTACGGTTCGAACACTCGAACACCTATACGGATTCTCCTGCACTGTGGCAGATATGTAAATACGGCGTTTACTTACCATTTCTCATGCATTACGGTTCGAACACTCGAACACCTATACGGATTCTCCTGCACAGTGGCAGATATGTAAATACGGCGTTTACTTACAATTTCTCACGCATTACGGTTCGAACACTCGAACACCTATACGGATTCTCCTACACAGTGGCAGATACGTAAATACGACGTTTACTTACCATTTCTCTTGCATTACGGTTCGAACACTCGAGCACCTATACGGATTCTCCTGCACAGTGGCAGATTTATAAATACGGCGTTTACTTACCATTTCTCATGCATTATGGTTCGAACACTCGAACACCTATACGGATTCTCCAGCACAAGTGGCAGATATGTAAATACGGCGTTACTTACCATTTCTGCCGCATTACGGTTCGAATACTCGAACACCTATACGGATTCTCCTGCACAGTGGCAGATATGTAAATACGGCGTCTATTTACAATTTCTCATGCATTACGGTTCCCACACTCGAACACCTACACGGATTCTCCTGCACAGTGGCAGATATGTAAATACGGCGTTTACTTACCATTTCAGATGCATTACGATTTGAACACTCGAACACCTACGCGGATACTGCTGCATAGTGGCAGATATGTAAATACGGCATTCACTTACCATTTCTCATGCATTAGGGTTCGAACACTCGAACACTTATACAGATTCCCCAGCGCAGTGGCAGATATGTAAATACGGCGTTTACTAACCATTTCTGACACATTACGGTTCAAACACTCGAATACCGATACGGATTCTGCAGCACAGTGGCAGATATGTAAATACAGCGTTTACTAACCATTTCTGACGCATTACGGTTCGAACACTCGAACACCTATACGGATTCTCCTGCACTGTGGCAGATATGTAAATACGGCGTTTACATACCATTTCTCATGCATTACGGTTCGAACACTCGAACACTTATACGGATTCTCCTGCACAGTGGCAGATATGTAAATACAGCGTTTACTTACAATTTCTCACGCATTACGGTTCGAACAGTCGAACACCTATACGGATTCTCCTACACAGTGGCAGATACGTAAATACGACGTTTACTTACCATTTCTCATGCATTACAGATCGAACACTCGAGCACCTATACGGATTCTCCTGCACAGTGGCAGATTTGTAAATACGGCGTTTACTTACCATTTCTCATGTATTATGGTTCGAACAATCGAACACCTATACGGATTCTCCAGTACGGTGGCAGATATGTAAATACGGCGTTTACTTACCATTTCTGATGCATTACGATTTGAACACTCGAACACCTACACGGATTCTCCTGCACAGTGGCAGATATGTAAATACGGCATTCACTTACCATTTCTCATGCATTAGGGTTCGAACACTCGAACACCTGTACGGATTCTCCTGCACAGTGGCGGATATGTAAATACGGCGTTTACTAACCATTTCTGACGCATTATGGTTCGAACACTCGAACACCTACACAGAATCTCCGGCACAGTGGCAGATATGTAAATACGGCGTTTACTTACCATTTCTCACCCATTACGGTTGGAATACTAGAACACCTGCACGGATCCTCGTGCGCAGTGGCAAATATGTAAATATGGCATTCACTTACCATTTCTCATGCATTAGGGTTCGAACACTCGAACTCCTATATGGATTCGCCAGCGCAGTGGCAGGTATGTAAATACGGCGTTTACTAACCATTTCTGACGCATTACGGTTCGAACACTCGAACACCTATACGGATTCTCCTACAGAGTGGCAGATATGTAAATACGGCATTTACTTACCATTTCTGACGCATTACGGTTCGAACACTCAAACACCTTTGCGGATTCTCCGACACAGTGGCAGATATGTAAATACGGCGTTTACTGACCATTTCTCTTGCATTACGGTTCGAACACTCGAACACCTATACGGATTCTCCTGCACAGTGGCAGATATGTAAATACGGCGTTTTACTTACCATTTCTCACGCAGTACGGTTCGAATACTAGAACACCTACACGGATTCTCGTGCACAGTGGCAGATATGTAAATACGGCATTCATTTACCATTTCTCATGCATTAGGGTTCGAACAGTCGAAGACCTGTACGGATTCTCCAGCACAGTGGCAGATTTGTAAATACGGCGTTTATTTACAATTTCTCATGCATTACGGTTCGCACACTCGAACACCTATACGGATTCTCCGGCACAGTGGCAGATATGTAAATCTGGCGTTTACTTACCATTTCTGATGCATTACGATTTGAACACTCGAACACCTACACGGATTCTCCAGCACAGTGGCAGATATGTAAATACGGCATTCACTTACCATTTCTCATGCATTAGGGTTCGAACCCCCGAACACCTATACGGATTCTCCTGCACAGTGGCAGATATGTAAATACGGCGTTTACTAACCATTTCTGACGCATTACGGTTCGAACACTCGAACACCTACACAGATTCTCCGGCACAGTGGCAGATATGTAAATACGGCGTTTACTTACCATTTCTCTCGCATTACGGTTCGAATACTAGAACACCTACCCGGATTCTCGTGCACAGTGGCAGATATGTAAATACGGCATTCACTTACCATTTCTCATGCATTAGGGTTCGAACACACGAACACCTATACGGATTCTCCAGCACAGTGGCAGATATGTAAATACGGCGTTTACTAACCATTTCTGACGCATTACGGTTCGAACACTCGAAGACCTATACGGATTCTACTGCACAGTGGCAGATATGTAAATACGGCGTTTACTTACCATTTCTCACACATTACGGTTCGAACACTCGAACACCTATACGGATTCTCCTGCACAGTGGCAGATATGTAAATACGGCGTTTACTTACCATTTCTCATGCATTACGGTTCGAACACTCGAACATCTATACGGATTCTCCTGCACACTGGCAGATATGTTAATACGGCGTTTACTTACCATTTCTCATGCATTACAGTTCGAACCCTCGAACACCGATACGGATTCTCCAGCGCAAGTGGCAGATATGTAAATACGGCGTTTACTTACCATTTCTGCCGCATTACGGTTCGAACACTCGAACACCTATACGGATTCTCCTGCACAGTGGCAGATATGTAAATACAGCGTTTACTTACCATTTCTCATGCATTACGGTTCGAATACTCGAACACCTATACGGATTCTGCTGCACAGTGGCAGATATGTAAATACGGCGTTTCTTTACAACTTCTCAACCATTACGGTTCGCACACTCGAACACCTGTACGGTTTCTCCTGCACAGTGGCAAATATGTAAATGCGACGTTTACTTACCATTTCGGAGGCATTACGGTTCGAACCCTCGAACACCTATATGGATCTTCCTGCACAGTGGCAGATATGTATATACGGCGTTTATTTACCATTTCTCATGCATTAGGTTTCGAACACTCGAACACCGATACGGATTGTCCTGCACAGTGGCAGATATGTAAATACGGGGTTTACTTATCATTTCTCACGCATTACGATTTGAACACTCGAACACCTACACGGATTCTCGTGCACAGTGGCAGATATGTAAATACGCCGTTTACTTACCATTTCTCATGTATTAGGGTTCGAACACTCGAACACTTATACGGATTCCGCAGCGCAGTGGCAGATATGTAAATACGGCGTTTACTAACCATTTCTGACGCATTACGGTTCGAACACTCGAATACCTATACGGATTCTCCAGCACAGTGGCAGATATGTAAATACCGCGTTCACAAACCATTTCTGACGCATTACGGTTCGAACACTCGAACGCCTATACGGATTCTCCTGCACAGTGGCAGATATATAAATACGGCGTTTACTTACAATTTCTCACGCATTACGGTTCGAACACTCGAACACCTATATGGATTCTCCTATACAGTGGCAGATATGTAAATTCGACGTTTACCTACCATTTCTCATGCATTACGGTTCGAAGACTCGAGCACCTATACGGAATCTCCTGCACAGTGGCAGATTTGTAAATATGGCGTTTACTTACAATTTCTCATGCATTATGGTTCGAACACTCGAACACCTATACGGATTCTCCGGCACAGTGGCAGATATGTAAATATGACGTTTACCTACAATTTCTCACGCATTACGGTTCGAACCGTCGAACACCTATACGAATTCCCCTGCACAGTGGCAGATACGCAAATACGACGTTTACTTACCATTTCTCATACATTACGGTTCGAACACTCGAGCACCTGTACGGATTCTCCTGCACAGTGGCAGATATGTAGATACGGCGTTTACTTACCATGTCTCATGCATTACGGTTCGAACACTCGAACACCTATACGGATTCTCCTGCACAGTGGCAGATATATAAATACGGCGTTTACTTACAATTTCTCACGCATTACGGTTCGAACACTCGAACACCTATACGGATTCTCCTACACAGTGGCAGATATGTAAATACGACGTTTACCTACCATTTCTCATGCATTACGGTTCGAAGACTCGAGCACCTATACGGAATCTCCTGCACAGTGGCAGATTTTTAAATACGGCGTTTACTTACAATTTCTCATGCATTATGGTTCGAACACTCGAATACCTATACGGTTTCTCCGGCATAGTGGCAGATATGTAAATATGACGTTTACCTATAATTTCTCACGCATTACGGTTCGAACCGACGAACACCTATGCGAATTCCCCTGCACTGTGGCAGATATGCAAATACGACGTTTACTTACCATTTCTCATACATTACGGTTCGAACACTCGAACACCTATACGGATTCTCCCACACAGTGGCAGATATGTAAATACGTCGTTTACTTACCATTTCTCATGCATTATGGTTCGAACACTCGAACACCTATACGGATTCTCCGGCACAGTGACAGATATGTAAATATGACGTTTACCTACAATTTCTCACGCATTACGGTTCGAACCGTCGAACACCTATACGAATTCCCCTGCACAGTGGCAGATATGCAAATACGAAGTTTACTTACCATTTCTCATACATTACGGTTCGAACACTCGAGCACCTGTATGGATTCTCCTGCACAGTGGCAGATATGTAAATACGGCGTTTACTTACCATTTCTCATGCATTAGGGTGCGAACACTCGAACACCTGCATGGATTCTCCTGCACGGTGGCAGAAATGTAAATAAGATGTTTACTTACCATTTCTCACGCATTACGGTTCGAACACTCGAACACCTATACGGATTCTCCTGCACAGTGGCAGATATGTTGATACGGCGTTACTTACCATCTCTCATGCATTATGGTTCGAACACTCGAACACCTATACGGATTCTCCTGCACAGTGGCAGATATGTAAATACGGGGTTTACTTACCATTTCTTACGCATTACGATTTGAACACTCGAACACTTACACGGATTCTCGTGCACAGTGGCAGATATGTAAATACGCCGTTTACTTACCATTTCGCATGCATTAGGGTTCGAACACTCGAACACCTGTACCGATTCTCCTGCACAGTGGTAGAAATGTAAAAAAAGGGTTACTTACCATTTCTCACGCAATACGGTTCGAACACTCGAACACCTATACGGATTCTCCAGCATAGTGGCAGATATGTAAATACGGCGTTTACTAACCATTTCTGACGCATTACGGTTCGAGCACTCGAACACCTATACGGATTCTCCAGCGCAATGGCAGATATGTAAATACGGCATTTACTAACCATTTCTGACGCATTACGGTTCGAAGACTCAAACACCTATAAGGATTCTCTTAAACAGTGGCAGATATGTAAATACGGCGTTTACTGACCATTTCTCTTGCATTACGGTTCGAACTTTCGAACACCTATACGGATTCTCCTGCACAGTGGCAGCTATGTAAATACGGTGTTTGCTTACAGTTTCTCACGCATTACGGTTCGAACACTCGAACACCTATACAGATTCCCCCGCATAGTGGCAGATATGTAAATACGACGTTTACTTACCATTTCTCATGCATTACGGTTCGAACACTCGAGCACCTATACGGATTCCCCTGCACAGTGGCAGATTTGTAAATACGGCGTTTACTTAGCATTTCTCATGCATTAGGGTTCGAACACTCGAACACCTGTACGAATTCTCCTGCACAGTGGCAGATATGTAAATAAGGTGTTTACTTCCCATTTCTCGCGCATTACGGGTCGAACACTCGAACACCTATACGGATTCTCCTGCACAGTGGTAGATATGTAAATACGGCGTTTACTTACCATTTCTCACGCATTACGGTTCGAACACTCGAACACCTATATGGATTCTCCTGCACAGTGGTAGATATGTAAATACGGCGTTTACTTACCATTTCTCATGCATTACGGTTCAAATACTCGAACACCTATACGGATTCTCCTGCACAGTGGCAGATATGTAAGTACGACGTTTATTTACAATTTCTTACGCAATACGGTTCGAACACTCGAACACCAGTACGGATTCTCCTGCACAGTGGCAGATATGAAAATACGACGTTTACTCACCATTTCTGATGCATTAAGGTTGGAACACTCGAACAGCTAGACGGATTCTCCTGCACAGTGGCAGATATTGAAATACGGCGTTTATTTACCATTTCTTATGCATTAGGGTTCGAACACTCGAACACCTATACGGATTCTCCTGCACAGTGGCAGATATGTAAATACGGCGTTTACTTACCATTTCTCATGCCATACGGTTCGAACACTCGAACACCTATACGGATTCTCCTGCACAGTTGCAGATATGTAAATACGTCGTTTACTTACCATTTCTCATGCATTATGGTTCGAACACTCGAACACCTATACGGATTCTCCGGCACAGTGGCAGATATGTAAATATGACGTTTACCTACAATTTCTCACGCATTACGGTTCGAACCGTCGAACACCTATACGAATTCCTCTGCACAGTGGCAGATATGCAAATACGACGTTTACTTACCATTTCTCATACATTACGGTTCGAACACTCGAGCACCTGTACGGATTCTCCTGCACAGTGGCAAATATGTAAATACGGCGTTTACTTACCATTTCTCATGCATTAGGGTGCGAACACTCGAACACCTGTATGGATTCTCCTGCACAGTGGCAGAAATGTAAATAAGATGTTTACTTACCATTTCTCACG
Organism: Camellia granthamiana; assembly: GCA_036172215.1. NCBI lineage: Eukaryota > Viridiplantae > Streptophyta > Magnoliopsida > Ericales > Theaceae > Camellia > Camellia granthamiana. Next base: position 240,154 of record JAXFYN010000401.1, on the reverse strand, counting down.
CATTACGGTTCGAACACTCGAACACCTATACGGATTCTCCTGCACAGTGGCAGATATGTAAATACGGCGTTTACTTACCATCTCTCATGCATTATGGTTCGAACACTCGAACACCTATACGGATTCTCCTGCACAGTGGCAGATATGTAAATACGGGGTTTACTTACCATTTCTCACGCATTACGATTTGAACACTCGAACACTTACACGGATTCTCGTGCACAGTGGCAGATATGTAAATACGGCGTTTACTTACCATTTCTCATGCATTAGGGTTCGAACACTCGAACACCTGTACCGATTCTCCTGCACAGTGGTAGAAATGTAAATAAAGTGTTACTTACCATTTCTCACGCAATACGGTTCGAACACTCGAACACCTATACGGATTCTCCAGCATAGTGGCAGATATGTAAATACGGCGTTTACTAACCATTTCTGACGCATTACGGTTCGAACACTCGAACACCTATACGGATTCTCCAGCGCAATGTCAGATATGTAAATACGGCATTTACTAACCATTTCTGACGCATTACGGTTCGAAGACTCAAACACCTATACGGATTCTCTTACACAGTGGCAGATATGTAAATACGGCGTTTACTGACCATTTCTCTTGCACTACGGTTCGAACTCTCGAACACCTATACGGATTCTCTTGCACAGTGGCAGCTATGTAAATACGGCGTTTACTTACAGTTTCTCACGCATTACGGTTCGAACACTCGAACACCTATACAGATTCCCCTGCACAGTGGCAGATATGTAAATACGACGTTTACTTACCATTTCTCATGCATTACGGTTCAAACACTCGAGCACCTATACGGATTCTCCTGCACAGTGGCAGATTTGTAAATACGGCGTTTACTTACCATTTCTCATGCATTAGGGTTCGAACGCTCGAACACCTGTACGAATTCTCCTGCACAGTGGCAGATATGTAAATAAGGTGTTTACTTACCATTTCTCGCGCATTACGGGTCGAACACCCGAACACCTATACGGATTCTCCTGCACAGTGGCAGATATGTAAATACGGCGTTTACTTACCATTTCTCACGCATTACGGTTCGAAAACTCGAACACCTATATGGATTCTCCTGCACAGTGGTAGATATGTAAATACGGCGTTTACTTACCATTTCTCATGCATTACGGTTCGAATACTTGAACACCTATACGGATTCTCCTGCACAGTGGCAGATATGTAAATACGACGTTTATTTACAATTTCTTACGCATTACGGTTCGAACACTCGAACACCAGGACGGATTCTCCTGCTCAGTGGCAGATATGAAAATACGACATTTACTTACCATTTCTGATGCATTAAGGTTGGAACACTCGAACAGCTATACGGATTCTCCTGCACAGTGGCAGATATGGAAGTACGGCGTTTATTTACCATTTCTTATGCATTAGGGTTCGAACACTCGAACACCTATACGGATTCTCCTGCACAGTGGTAGATATGTAAATACGGCGTTTACTTACCATTTCTCATGCATTACGGTTCGAACACTCGAACACCTATACGGATTCTCCTGCACAGTGGCAGATATGTAAATACGGCATTTACTAACCATTTCTGACGCATTACGGTTCGAACACTCGAACACCTATACGGATTCTCCAGCGCGATGGCAGATATGTAAATACGGCATTTACTAACCATTTCTGACGCATTACGGTTCGAACACTCGAACACCAGTACGGATTCTCCTGCACAGTGGCAGATATGAAAATACGACGTTTACTTACCATTTCTGATGCATTAAGGTTGGAACACTCGAACAGCTATGCGGATTCTCCTGCACAGTGGCAGATATGGAAATACAGCGTTTATTTACCATTTCTTATGCATTAGGGTTCGAACACTCGAACACCTATACGGATTCTCCTTCACAGTGGCAGATATGTAAATACGGCGTTTACTTACCATTTCTCATGCATTACGGTTCGAACACTCGAACACCTATACGGATTCTCCTGCACAGTGGCAGATATGTAAATACGGCGTTTACTTACCATTTCTCATGCATTATGGTTCGAACACTCGAACACCTATACGGATTCTCCGGCACAGTGGCAGATATGTAAATATGACGTTTACCTACAATTTCTCACGCATTACGGTTCGAACCCTCGAACACCTTTACGAATTCCCCTGCACAGTGGCAGATATGCAAATACGACGTTTACTTACCATTTCTCATACATTACGGTTCGAACACTCGAGCACCTGTACGGATTCTGCTGCACAGTGGCAGATATGTAAATACGGCGTTTACTTACCATTTCTCATGCATTAGGGTGCGAACACTCGAACACCTGTATGGATTCTCCGGCATAGTGGCAGAAATGTAAATAAGATGTTTACTTACCATTTCTCACGCATTACGGTTCGAACACTCGAACACCTATACGGATTCTCCTGCGCAGTGGCAGATATGTAAATACGGCGTTTACTTACCATCTCTCATGCATTATGGTTCGAACACTCGAACACCTATACGGATTCTCTTGCACAGTGGCAGATATGTAAATACGGGGTTTACTTACCATTTCTCACGCATTACGATTTGAACACTCGAACACTTACACGGATTCTCGTGCACAGTGGCAGATATGTAAATACGGCGTTTACTTACCATTTCTCATGCATTAGGGTTCGAACACTCGAACACTTATACGGATTCCCCAGCGCAGTGGCAGATATGTAAATACGGCGTTTACTAACCATTTCTGACGCGTTACGGTTCGAACACTCGAATACCTATACGGATTTTCCAGCACAGTGGCAGATATGTAAATACAGCGTTTACTAACCATTTCTGACGCATTGCGGTTCGAACACTCGAACACCTATACGGATTCTCCAGCACAGTGGCAGATATGTAAATACGGCGTTTACTTACCATTTCTCATGCATTACGGTTCGAACACTCGAACACCTATACGGATTCTCCTGCACAGTGGTAGATATGTAAATACGGCGTTTACTTACAATTTCTCACGCATTACGGTTCGAACACTCGAACACCTATACGGATTCTCCTGCACAGTGGCAGATACGTAAATACGACGTTTACTTACCATTTCTCATGCATTACGGTTCGAACACTCGAGCACCTATACGGATTCTCCTACAGAGTGGCAGATTTGTAAATACGGCGTTTACTTACCACTTCTCATGCATTATGGTTCGAACACTCGAACACCTATACGGATTCTTCAGCACAGTGGCAGATATGTAAATACGGCGTTACTTACCATTTCTGCCGGATTACGGTTCGAATACTCGAACACCTATACGGATTCTCCTGCACAGTGGCAGATATGTAAATACGGCGTTTATTTACAATTTCTCATGGATTACGGTTCGCACACTTGAACACATATACGGATTCTCCTGCACAGTGGCAGATATGTAAATTCGGCGTTTACTTACCATTTCTGATGCATTACGATTTGAACACTCGAACACCAACACGGATTCTACAGCACAGTGGCAGATATGTAAATACGGCATTCACTTACCATTTCTCATGCATTAGGGTTCGAACACTCGAACACCTATACGGATTCTCCTGCACAGTGGCGGATATGTAAATACGGCGTTTACTAACCATTTCTGACGCATTACGGTTCGAACACTCGAACAACCTACACAGATTCTCCTGCACAGTGGCAGATATGTAAATACGGCGTTTACTTACCATTTCTGACGCATTACGGTTCGAATACTAGAACACCTATACGGATTCTCGTGCACAGTGGCAGATATGTAAATACGGCATTCACTTACCATTTCTCATGCATTAGGGTTCGAACACTCGAACACCTATACGGATTCTCCAGCATAGTGGCAGATATGTAAATACGGCGTTTACTAACCATTTCTGACGCATTACGGTTCGAATACTCGACACCTATACGGATTCTCCTGCACAGTGGCAGATATGTAAATACGGCATTTACTTACCATTTCTGACGCATTACGGTTCGAACACTCGAACACCAATACGAATTCTCCTACATAGTGGCAGATATGTAAATACGACGTTTACTTACAATTTCTCACGCATTACGGTTCGAACACTCGAACACCTATACGGATTCTCCTGCACAGTGGCAGAGATGTAAATACGGCGTTTACTTACAATCTCTCACGCATTACGGTTCGGACACTCGAACACCTGTACAGATTCCCGTGCACAGTGGCAGATATGTAAATACGACGTTTACTTACCATTTCTCATCCATTACGGTTCGAACACTCGAGCACCTATACGGATTCTCCTACACAGTGGCAGATTTGTAAATACAGCGTTTGCTAACCATTTCTCATACATTAGGGTTCGAACACTCGAACACCTGTACGAATTCTCCTGCACAGTGGCAGATATTGAAATACGGCGTTTACTTACCATTTCTGATGCATTACGATTTGAACACTCGAACACCTACACGTATTCTCCAGCATAGTGGCAAATATGTAAATACGGCATTCACTTACCATTTCTCATGCATTAGGGTTCGAACACTCGAACACTTATACGGATTCCCCAGCGCAGTGGCAGATATGTAAATACGGCGTTTACTAACCATTTCTGACGCATTACGGTTCCAACACTCGAATACCTATACGGATTCTGCAGCACAGTGGCAGATATGTAAATACAGCGTTTACTAACCGTTTCTGACGCATTACGGTTCGAACACTCGAACCCCTATACGGATTCTCTTGCACAGTGGCAGATATGTAAATACGGCGTTTACTTACCATTTCCCAGGCATTACGGTTCGAACACTCGAACACCTATACGGATTCTCCTGCAAAGTGCCAGATATGTAAATACGGAGTTTACTTACAATTTCTCACGCATTTCGGTTCGAACAGTCGAACACCTATACGGATTCTCCTGCACAGTGGCAGACATGTAAATACGACGTTTACTTACCATTTCTCAGGCATTACGGTTCGAACACTCGTGCACCTATACGGATTCTCCTGCACAGTGGCAGATTTGTAAATACGGCGTTTACTTACCATTTCTCATGCGTTATGGTTCGAACACTCGAACACCTATACGGATTCTCCAGCACAGTGGCAGATATGTAAATACGGCGTTACTTACCATTTCTGCCGCATTACGGTTCGAATACACGAACACCCATACGGATTCTCCTGCACAGTGGCAGATATGTAAATACGGCGTTTATTTACAATTTCTCATGCATTACGGTTCGCACCCTCGAACACCTGTACGGATTCTCCTGCACAGTGGCAGAGATGTAAATACGGTGTTTACTGACCATTTCTGATGCATTACGATTTGAACACTCGAACACCGGCACAGTGGCAGATATGTAAATATGACGTTTACCTACAATTTCTCACGCATTACGGTTCGAACCGTCGAACACCTATACGAATTCCTCTGCACAGTGGCAGATATGCAAATACGACGTTTACTTACCATTTCTCATACATTACGGTTCGAACACTCGAGCACCTGTACGGATTCTCCTGCACAGTGGCAGATATGTAAATACGGCGTTTACTTACCATTTCTCATGCATTAGGGTGCGAACACTCGAACACCTGTATGGATTCTCCTGCACAGTGGCAGAAATGTAAATAAGATGTTTACTTACCATTTCTCACGCATTACGGTTCGAACACTCGAACACCTATACGGATTCTCCTGCACAGTGGCAGATATGTAAATACGGCGTTTACTTACCATCTCTCATGCATTATGGTTCGAACACTCGAACACCTATACGGATTCTCCTGCACAGTGGCAGATATGTAAATACGGGGTTTACTTACCATTTCTCACGCATTACGATTTGAACACTCGAACACTTACACGGATTCTCGTGCACAGTGGCAGATATGTAAATACGGCGTTTACTTACCATTTCTCATGCATTAGGGTTCGAACACTCGAACACCTGTACCGATTCTCCTGCACAGTGGTAGAAATGTAAATAAAGTGTTACTTACCATTTCTCACGCAATACGGTTCGAACACTCGAACACCTATACGGATTCTCCAGCATAGTGGCAGATATGTAAATACGGCGTTTACTAACCATTTCTGACGCATTACGGTTCGAACACTCGAACACCTATACGGATTCTCCAGCGCAATGCCAGATATGTAAATACGGCATTTACTAACATTTCTGACGCATTACGGTTCGAAGACTCAAACACCTATACGGATTCTCTTACACAGTGGCAGATATGTAAATACGGCGTTTACTGACCATTTCTCTTGCACTACGGTTCGAACTCTCGAACACCTATACGGATTCTCCTGCACAGTGGCAGCTATGTAAATACGGCGTTTACTTACAGTTTCTCACGCATTACGGTTCGAACACTCGAACACCTATACAGATTCCCCTGCACAGTGGCAGATATGTAAATACGACGTTTACTTACCATTTCTCATGCATTACGGTTCGAACACTCGAGCACCTATACGGATTCTCCTGCACAGTGGCAGATTTGTAAATACGGCGTTTACTTACCATTTCTCATGCATTAGGGTTCGAACGCTCGAACACCTGTACGAATTCTCCTGCACAGTGGCAGATATGTAAATAAGGTGTTTACTTACCATTTCTCGCGCATTACGGGTCGAACACCCGAACACCTATACGGATTCTCCTGCACAGTGGCAGATATGTAAATACGGCGTTTACTTACCATTTCTCACGCATTACGGTTCGAAAACTCGAACACCTATATGGATTCTCCTGCACAGTGGTAGATATGTAAATACGGCGTTTACTTACCATTTCTCATGCATTACGGTTCGAATACTCGAACACCTATACGGATTCTCCTGCACAGTGGCAGATATGTAAATACGACGTTTATTTACAATTTCTTACGCATTACGGTTCGAACACTCGAACACCAGGACGGATTCTCCTGCTCAGTGGCAGATATGAAAATACGACGTTTACTTACCATTTCTGATGCATTAAGGTTGGAACACTCGAACAGCTATACGGATTCTCCTGCACAGTGGCAGATATGGAAGTACGGCGTTTATTTACCATTTCTTATGCATTAGGGTTCGAACACTCGAACACCTATACGGATTCTCCTGCACAGTGGCAGATATGTAAATACGGCGTTTACTTACCATTTCTCATGCATTACGGTTCGAACACTCGAACACCTATACGGATTCTCCTGCACAGTGGCAGATATGTAAATACGGCATTTACTAACCATTTCTGACGCATTACGGTTCGAACACTCGAACACCTATACGGATTCTCCAGCGCGATGGCAGATATGTAAATACGGCATTTACTAACCATTTCTGACGCATTACGGTTCGAACACTCGAACACCAGTACGGATTCTCCTGCACAGTGGCAGATATGAAAATACGACGTTTACTTACCATTTCTGATGCATTAAGGTTGGAACACTCGAACAGCTATGCGGATTCTCCTGCACAGTGGCAGATATGGAAATACAGCGTTTATTTACCATTTCTTATGCATTAGGGTTCGAACACTCGAACACCTATACGGATTCTCCTTCACAGTGGCAGATATGTAAATACGGCGTTTACTTACCATTTCTCATGCATTACGGTTCGAACACTCGAACACCTATACGGATTCTCCTGCACAGTGGCAGATATGTAAATACGGCGTTTACTTACCATTTCTCATGCATTATGGTTCGAACACTCGAACACCTATACGGATTCTCCGGCACAGTGGCAGATATGTAAATATGACGTTTACCTACAATTTCTCACGCATTACGGTTCGAACCCTCGAACACCTTTACGAATTCCCCTGCACAGTGGCAGATATGCAAATACGACGTTTACTTACCATTTCTCATACATTACGGTTCGAACACTCGAGCACCTGTACGGATTCTGCTGCACAGTGGCAGATATGTAAATACGGCGTTTACTTACCATTTCTCATGCATTAGGGTGCGAACACTCGAACACCTGTATGGATTCTCCGGCATAGTGGCAGAAATGTAAATAAGATGTTTACTTACCATTTCTCACGCATTACGGTTCGAACACTCGAACACCTATACGGATTCTCCTGCGCAGTGGCAGATATGTAAATACGGCGTTTACTTACCATCTCTCATGCATTATGGTTCGAACACTCGAACACCTATACGGATTCTCTTGCACAGTGGCAGATATGTAAATACGGGGTTTACTTACCATTTCTCACGCATTACGATTTGAACACTCGAACACTTACACGGATTCTCGTGCACAGTGGCAGATATGTAAATACGGCGTTTACTTACCATTTCTCATGCATTAGGGTTCGAACACTCGAACACTTATACGGATTCCCCAGCGCAGTGGCAGATACGTAAATACGGCGTTTACTAACCATTTCTGACGCGTTACGGTTCGAACACTCGAATACCTATACGGATTTTCCAGCACAGTGGCAGATATGTAAATACAGCGTTTACTAACCATTTCTGACGCATTGCGGTTCGAACACTCGAACACCTATACGGATTCTCCAGCACAGTGGCAGATATGTAAATACGGCGTTTACTTACCATTTCTCATGCATTACGGTTCGAACACTCGAACACCTATACGGATTCTCCTGCACAGTGGTAGATATGTAAATACGGCGTTTACTTACAATTTCTCACGCATTACGGTTCGAACACTCGAACACCTATACGGATTCTCCTGCACAGTGGCAGATACGTAAATACGACGTTTACTTACCATTTCTCATGCATTACGGTTCGAACACTCGAGCACCTATACGGATTCTCCTACAGAGTGGCAGATTTGTAAATACGGCGTTTACTTACCACTTCTCATGCATTATGGTTCGAACACTCGAACACCTATACGGATTCTTCAGCACAGTGGCAGATATGTAAATACGGCGTTACTTACCATTTCTGCCGCATTACGGTTCGAATACTCGAACACCTATACGGATTCTCCTGCACAGTGGCAGATATGTAAATACGGCGTTTATTTACAATTTCTCATGGATTACGGTTCGCACACTTGAACACATATACGGATTCTCCTGCACAGTGGCAGATATGTAAATTCGGCGTTTACTTACCATTTCTGATGCATTACGATTTGAACACTCGAACACCAACACGGATTCTACAGCACAGTGGCAGATATGTAAATACGGCATTCACTTAGCATTTCTCATGCATTAGGGTTCGAACACTCGAACACCTATACGGATTCTCCTGCACAGTGGCGGATATGTAAATACGGCGTTTACTAACCATTTCTGACGCATTACGGTTCGAACACTCGAACAACCTACACAGATTCTCCTGCACAGTGGCAGATATGTAAATACGGCGTTTACTTACCATTTCTGACGCATTACGGTTCGAATACTAGAACACCTATACGGATTCTCGTGCACAGTGGCAGATATGTAAATACGGCATTCACTTACCATTTCTCATGCATTAGGGTTCGAACACTCGAACACCTATACGGATTCTCCAGCATAGTGGCAGATATGTAAATACGGCGTTTACTAACCATTTCTGACGCATTACGGTTCGAATACTCGACACCTATACGGATTCTCCTGCACAGTGGCAGATATGTAAATACGGCATTTACTTACCATTTCTGACGCATTACGGTTCGAACACTCGAACACCAATACGAATTCTCCTACATAGTGGCAGATATGTAAATACGACGTTTACTTACAATTTCTCACGCATTACGGTTCGAACACTCGAACACCTATACGGATTCTCCTGCACAGTGGCAGAGATGTAAATACGGCGTTTACTTACAATCTCTCACGCATTACGGTTCGGACACTCGAACACCTATACAGATTCCCGTGCACAGTGGCAGATATGTAAATACGACGTTTACTTACCATTTCTCATCCATTACGGTTCGAACACTCGAGCACCTATACGGATTCTCCTACACAGTGGCAGATTTGTAAATACAGCGTTTGCTAACCATTTCTCATACATTAGGGTTCGAACACTCGAACACCTGTACGAATTCTCCTGCACAGTGGCAGATATTGAAATACGGCGTTTACTTACCATTTCTGATGCATTACGATTTGAACACTCGAACACCTACACGTATTCTCCAGCATAGTGGCAAATATGTAAATACGGCATTCACTTACCATTTCTCATGCATTAGGGTTCGAACACTCGAACACTTATACAGATTCCCCAGCGCAGTGGCAGATATGTAAATACGGCGTTTACTAACCATTTCTGACGCATTACGGTTCCAACACTCGAATACCTATACGGATTCTGCAGCACAGTGGCAGATATGTAAATACAGCGTTTACTAACCGTTTCTGACGCATTACGGTTCGAACACTCGAACCCCTATACGGATTCTCTTGCACAGTGGCAGATATGTAAATACGGCGTTTACTTACCATTTCTCATGCATTACGGTTCGAACACTCGAACACCTATACGGATTCTCCTGCAAAGTGCCAGATATGTAAATACGGCGTTTACTTACCATTTCTCACGCATTTCGGTTCGAACAGTCGAACACCTATACGGATTCTCCTGCACAGTGGCAGACATGTAAATACGACGTTTACTTACCATTTCTCATGCATTACGGTTCGAACACTCGTGCACCTATACGGATTCTCCTGCACAGTGGCAGATTTGTAAATACGGCGTTTACTTACCATTTCTCATGCGTTATGGTTCGAACACTCGAACACCTATACGGATTCTCCAGCACAGTGGCAGATATGTAAATACGGCGTTACTTACCATTTCTGCCGCATTACGGTTCGAATACACGAACACCCATACGGATTCTCCTGCACAGTGGCAGATATGTAAATACGGCGTTTATTTACAATTTCTCATGCATTACGGTTCGCACACTCGAACACCTGTACGGCTTCTCCTGCACAGTGGCAGAGATGTAAATACGGTGTTTACTGACCATTTCTGATGCATTACGATTTGAACACTAGAACACCTACACGGATTCTCCAGCATAGTGGCAGATATGTAAATACGGCATTCACTTACCATTTCTCATGCATTAGGGTTCGAACACTCGAACACTTATACAGATTCCCCAGCGCAGTGGCAGATATGTAAATACGGCGTTTACTAACTATTTCTGACGCATTACGGTTCAAACACTCGAATACCTATACGGATTCTGCAGCACAGTGGCAGATATGTAAATACAACGTTTACTAACCAATTCTGACGCATTACGGTTCGAACACTCGAACACCTATACGGATTCTCCTGCACTGTGGCAGATATGTAAATACGGCGTTTACTTACCATTTCTCAGGCATTACGGTTCGAACACTCGAACACCTATACGGATTCTCCTGCACAGTGGCAGATATGTAAATACGACGTTTACTTACAATTTCTCACGCATTACGGTTCGAACACTCGAACACCTATACGGATTCTCCTACACAGTGGCAGATACGTAAATACGACGTTTACTTACCATTTCTCTTGCATTACGGTTCGAACACTCGAGCACCTATACGGATTCTCTTGCACAGTGGCAGATTTATAAATACGGCGTTTACTTACCATTTCTCATGCATTATGGTTCGAACACTCAAACACCTATACGGATTCTCCAGCACAGTGGCAGATATGTAAATACGGCGTTACTTACCATTTCTGCCGCATTACGGTTCGAATACTCGAACACCTATACGGATTCTCCTGCACGGTGGCAGATATGTAAATACGGCGTTTATTTACAATTTCTCATGCATTACGGTTCGCACACTCGAACACCAACACGGATTCTCCTGCACAGTGGCAGATATATAAATACGGCGTTTACTTATCATTTCAGATGCATTACGATTTGAACACTCGATCACCTACACGGATTCTACTGCACAGTGGCAGATATGTAAATACGGCATTCACTTCCCATTTCTCATGCATTAGGGTTCGAACACTCGAACACTTATACAGATTCCCCAGCGCAGTGGCAGATATGTAAATACGGCGTTTACTAACCATTTCTGACGCATTACGGTTCAAACACTCGAATACCTATACGGATTCTGCAGCACAGTGGCAGATATGTAAATACAGCGTTTACTAACCATTTCTGACGCCTTACGGTTCGAACACTCGAACACCTATACGGATTCTCCTGCACTGTGGCAGATATGTAAATACGGCGTTTACTTACCATTTCTCATGCATTACGGTTCGAACACTCGAACACCTATACGGATTCTCCTGCACAGTGGCAGATATGTAAATACGGCGTTTACTTACAATTTCTCACGCATTACGGTTCGAACACTCGAACACCTATACGAATTCTCCTACACAGTGGCAGATACGTAAATACGACGTTTACTTACCATTTCTCATGCATTACGGATCGAACACTCGAGCACCTATACGGATTCTCCTACACAGTGGCAGATTTGTAAATACGGCGTTTACTTACCATTTCTCATGCATTGTGGTTCGAACACTCGAACACCTATACGGATTCTCCAGTACAGTGGCAGATATGTAAATACGGCGTTACATACCATTTCTGCCGCATTACGGTTTGAATACTCGAACACCTATACGGATTCTCCTGCACAGTGGCAGATATGTAAATACGGCGTTTATTTACAATTTCTCATGCATTACGGTTCGCACACTCGAACACCTACACGGATTCTCCTGCACTGTGGCAGATATGTAAATACGGCGTTTACTTACCATTTCTGATGCATTACGATTTGAACACTCGAACACCTACACGGATTCTCCTGCACAGTGGTAGATATGTAAATACGGCATTCACTTACCATTTCTCATGCATTAGGGTTCGAACACTCGAACACCTGTACGGATTCTCCTGCACAGCGGTGGATATGTAAATACGGCGTTTACTAACCATTTCTAACGCATTACGGTTCGAACACTCGAACACCTACACAGAATCTCCGGCACAGTGGCAGATATGTAAATACGGCGTTTACTTACCATTTCTCACCCATTACGGTTGGAATACTAGAACACCTACATGGATCCTCGTGCGCAGTGGCAAATATGTAAATATGGCATTCACTTACCATTTCTCATGCATTTGGGTTCGAACACTCGAACTCCTATACGGATTCGCCAGCGCAGTGGCAGATATGTAAATACGGCGTTTACTAACCATTTCTGACGCATTACGGTTCGAACACTCGAACACCTATACGGATTCTCCTACACAGTGGCAGATATGTAAATACGGCATTTACTTACCATTTTTGATGCATTACGGTTCGAACACTCAAACACCTTTACGGATTCTCCTACACAGTGGCAGATATGTAAATACGGCATTTACTGACCATTTCTCTTGCATTACGGTTCGAACACTCGAACACCTACACGGATTCTCCTGCACAGTGGCAGATATGTAAATACGGCATTTACTTACCATTTCTCACGCAGTACGGTTCGAATACTAGAACACCTACACGGATTCTCGTGCACAGTGGCAGATATGTAAATACGACATTCATTTACCATTTCTCATGCATTACGGTTCGCACACTCGAACACCTATACGGATTCTCCGGCACAGTGGCAGATATGTAAATATGGCGTTTACTTACCATTTCTGATGCATTACGATTTGAACACTCGAACACCTACACGGATTCTCCAGCACAGCGGCAGATATGTAAATACGGCATTCACTTACCATTTCTCATGCATTAGGGTTCGAACACACGAACACCTATACGGATTCTCCAGCACAGTGGCAGATATGTAAATACGGCGTTTACTAACCATTTCTGACGCATTACGGTTCGAACACTCGAACACCTATACGGATTCTCCTGCACAGTGGCAGATATGTAACTACGGCATTTACTTACCATTTTTGACGCATTACGGTTCGAACAATCGAACACCTATACATATTCTCATGCATTAGGGTTCGAAGACTCGAACACCTGTACGGATTCTCGTACACAGTGGCAAAAATGTAGATAAGGTGTTTACTTACCATTTCTCACGCATTACGGTTCGAACACCTATACGGATTCTACTGCACAGTGGCAGATATGTAAATACTGCGTTTACTTACCATTTCTCACGCATTACGGTTCGAACACTCGAACACCTATACGGATTCTCCTGCACAGTGGCAGATATGTAAATACAGCGTTTACTTACCATTTCTCATGCATTACGGTTCGAACACTCGAACACCTATACGGATTCTCCTGCACACTGGCAGATATGTTAATACGGCGTTTACTTTCCATTTCTCATGCATTACAGTTCGAACCCTCGAACACCGATACGGATTCTCCAGCACAGTGGCAGATATGTAAATACGGTGTTTACTTACCATTTCTGCCGCATTACGGTTCGAACACTCGAACACCTATACGGATTCTCCTGCACAGTGGCAGATATGTAAATACAGCGTTTACTTACCATTTCTCATGCATTACGGTTCGAATACTCGAACACCTATACGGATTCTCCTGCACAGTGACAGATATGTAAATACGGCGTTTCTTTACAATTTCTCAACCATTACGGTTCGCACACTCGAACACCTGTACGGTTTCTCCTGCACAGTGGCAAATATGTAAATGCGACGTTTACTTACCATTTCGGAGGCATTACGGTTCGAACCCTCGAACACCTATATGGATCTTCCTGCACAGTGGCAGATATGTAAATACGGCGTTTATTTACCATTTCTCTTGCATTAGGTTTCGAACACTCGAACACCTATACGGATTGTCCTGCATAGTGGCAGATATATAAATACGGGGTTTACTTATCATTTCTCACGCATTACGATTTGAACACTCGAACACCTACACGGATTCTCGTGCACAGTGGCAGATACGTAAATACGCCGTTTACTTACCATTTCTCATGTATTAGGGTTCGAACACTCGAACACTCGAACACTGATACGGATTCCCCAGCGCAGTGGCAGATATGTAAATACGGCGTTTACTAACCATTTCTGACGCATTACGGTTCGAACACTCGAATACCTATACGGATTCTCCAGCACAGTGGCAGATATGTAAATACAGCGTTCACAAACCATTTCCGACGCATTACGGTTCGAACACTCGAACACCTATACGGATTCTCCTGCACAGTGGCAGATATGTAGATACGGCGTTTACTTACCATTTCTCATGCATTACGGTTCGAACACTCGAACACCTATACGGATTCTCCTGCACTGTGGCAGATATATAAATACGGCGTTTACTTACAATTTCTCACGCATTACGGTTCGAACACTCGAACACCTATACGGATTCTCCTATACAGTGGCAGATATGTAAATATGACGTTTACCTACCATTTCTCATGCATTACGGTTCGAAGACTCGAGCACCTATGCGGAATCTCCTGCACAGTGGCAGATTTGTAAATACGGCATTTACTTACAATTTCTCACGCATTACGGTTCGAACACTCGAACACCTATACGGATTCTCCAACACAGTGGTAGATATGTAAATACGGTGTTTACTAACCATTTCTGACGCATTACGGTTCGAATACTCGAAAACCTGCACAGATTCTCCTGGACAGTGGCATATATGTAAATACGGCGTTTACTTACCATTTCTCACGCATTGCGGTTTGAATACTAGAACACCTACACGGATTCTCGTGCACAGTGGCAGATATGTAAATACGGCATTCACTTTCCATTTCTCATGCATTAGGGTTCAAACACACGAACACCTATACGGATTCTCCAGCACAGTGGCAGAGATGTAAATACGGCGTTTACTAACCATTTCTGACGCATTACGGTTCGAACACTCGAACACCTATACAGATTCTCCTACACCGGGGCAGATATTTAAATACGGCGTTTACTTACCATTTCTCACGCATTACGGTTCGAACACTCGAACACTTATACGGATTCTGCTGCACAGTGGCAGATATGTAAATACGGCATTTACTTACCATTTCTCATGCATTACGGTTCGAACACTCGAACACCTATACGGATTCTCCGGCACAGTGGCAGATACGTAAATACGGCGGATATGTAAATACGGCGTTTACTTACCATTTCTGCCGCATTATGGTTCGAACACTCGAACACCTATACGGATTCTCTTGCACAGTGGCAGATATGTAAATACGGCGTTTCTTTAAAATTTCTCAACCATTACGGTTCGCACACTCGAACACCTGTACGGATTGTCCTGCACAGTGGCAAATATGTAAATGCGACGTTTACTTATCATTTCTGAGGCATTACGGTTCGAACACTCGAACACCGAGATGGATCCTCCTGCACGGTGGCAGATATGTAAATACGGCGTTTATTTCCCATTTCTCATGCATTAGGTTTCGAACACTCGAACACTTATACGGATTGTCCTGCACAGTGGCAGATATGTAAATACGGGGTTTACTTATCATTTTTCACGCATTACGATTTGAACACTCGAACACCTACACGGATTCTCGTGCATAGTGGCAGATATGTAAATACGGCGTTTACTTACCATTTCTCATGCATTAGGGTTCGAACACTCGAACACTTATACGGATTCCCCAGCGCAGTGGCAGATATGTAAATACGGCGTTTGCTAACAATTTCTGACGCATTACGGTTCGAACACTCGAATACCTATACGGATTCTCCAGCACAGTGGCAGATATGTAAATACAGCGTTCACTAACCATTTCTGACGCATTACGGTTCGAACACTCGAACACCTATACGGATTCTCTTGCACAGTGGCAGCTATGTAGATACGGCGTTTACTTACCATTTCTCATGCATTACGGTTCGAACACTCGAACACCTATACGGATTCTCTTGCACAGTGGCAGATATATAAATACGGCGTTTACTTACAATTTCTCACGCATTACGGTTCGAACACTCGAACACCTATACGGATTCTCCTATACAGTGGCAGATATGTAAATACGACGTTTACTTACCATTTCTCATGCATTACGGTTCGAAGACTCGAGCACCTATACGGATTCTCCTGCACAGTGGCAGGTTTGTAAATACGGCGTTTACTTACAATTTCTCACGCAATACGGTTCGAACACTCGAACACCTATACGGATTCTCCAACACAGTGGCAGATATGCAAATACGGCGTTTACTTACCATTTCTCATGCATTATGGTTCGAACACTGGAACACCTATACGGATTCTCCTGCACAGTGGCAGATATGTAAATACGGCGTTTATTTACAATTTCTCATGCATTGCGGTTCGCACACTCGAACACCTATACGGATTATCTTGCACTGTGGCAGATATGTAAATACGTCGTTTACTTACCATTTCTGATGCATTACGACTTGAACACTCGAACACCTACACGGATTCTCCTTCACTGTGGCAGATATGTAAATACGGCATTCACTTACCATTTCTCATGCATTAGGGTTCGAACACTCGAACACCTATACGGATTCTCCTGCACTGTGGCGGATATGTAAATAGGGCGTTTACTAACCATTTCTGACGCATTACGGTTCGAATACTCGAACACCTGCACAGATTCTCCTGCACAGTGGCAGATATGTAAATACGGCGTTTACTTACCATTTCTCACGCATTACTGTTAGAATACTAGAACACCTACACGGATTCTCGTGCACAGTGGCAGATATGTAAATACGGCATTCACTTACCATTTCTCATGCATTAGGGTTCGAACACTCGAACACCTATACGGATTCTCCAGCACAGTGGCAGATATGTAAATACGGCGTTTACTAACCATTTCTAACGCATTACGGTTCGAACACTCGAACACCTATACGGATTCTCCTGCACAGTGGCAGATATGTAAATACGGCATTTACTTGCTATTTCTGACGCATTACGGTTCGAAAACTCAAACACCTATACGGATTCCCCTACACAGTGGCAGATATGTAAATACGGCGTTTACTGACCATTTCTCTTGCATTACGGTTCGAACACTCGAACACCTACACGGATTCTCCGGCACTGTGGCAGATATGTAAATACGGCGTTTACTTACCATTTCTCACGAATTACAGTTCGAATACTAGAACACCTACACGGATTCTCGTGCACAGTGGCAGATATGTAAATACGGCATTCACTTACCATTTCTCATGCATTAGGGTTCGAACAGTCGAACACCTGTACGGATTCTCCAGCACAGTGGCAGATATGTAAATACGGCGTTACTTACCATTTCTGCCGCATTACGGTTCGAATACTCGAACACCTATACGGATTCTCCTGCACAGTGGCAGATATGTAAATACGGCGTTTATTTACAATTTCTCATGCATTGCGGTTCGCACACTCGAACACCTATACGGATTCTCCTGCACAGTGGCAGATATGTAAATACGGCGTTTACTTACCATTTCTGATGCATTACGATTTGAACACTCGAACACCTTCACGGATTCTCCTGCACAGTGGCAGACATGTAAATACGGCATTCACTTACCATTTCTCATGCATTAGGGTTCGAACACTCGAACACCTATACGGATTCTACTACACAGTGGCGGATATGTAAATACGGCGTTTACTAACCATTTCTGACGCATTACGGTTCGAATACTCGAAAACCTGCACAGATTCTCCTGGACAGTGGCATATATGTAAATACGGCGTTTACTTACCATTTCTCACGCATTGCGGTTTGAATACTAGAACACCTACACGGATTCTCGTGCACAGTGGCAGATATGTAAATACGGCATTCACTTTCCATTTCTCATGCATTAGTGTTAAAACACACGAACACCTATACGGATTCTCCAGCACAGTGGCAGAGATGTAAATACGGCGTTTACTAGCCATTTCTGACGCATTACGGTTCGAACACTCGAACACCTATACAGATTCTCCTGCACCGGGGCAGATATTTAAATACGGCGTTTACTTACCATTTCTCACGCATTACGGTTCGAACACTCGAACACTTATACGGATTCTGCTGCACAGTGGCAGATATGTAAATACGGCATTTACTTACCATTTCTCATGCATTACGGTTCGAACACTCGAACACCTATACGGATTCTCCGGCACAGTGGCAGATACGTAAATACGGCGGATATGTAAATACGGCGTTTACTTACCATTTCTGCCGCATTATGGTTCGAACACTCGAACACCTATACGGATTCTCTTGCACAGTGGCAGATATGTAAATACGGCGTTTCTTTAAAATTTCTCAACCATTACGGTTCGCACACTCGAACACCTGTACGGATTGTCCTGCACAGTGGCAAATATGTAAATGCGACGTTTACTTATCATTTCTGAGGCATTACGGTTCGAACACTCGAACACCGAGATGGATCCTCCTGCACGGTGGCAGATATGTAAATACGGCGTTTATTTCCCATTTCTCATGCATTAGGTTTCGAACACTCGAACACTTATACGGATTGTCCTGCACAGTGGCAGATATGTAAATACGGGGTTTACTTATCATTTTTCACGCATTACGATTTGAACACTCGAACACCTACACGGATTCTCGTGCATAGTGGCAGATATGTAAATACGGCGTTTACTTACCATTTCTCATGCATTAGGGTTCGAACACTCGAACACTTATACGGATTCCCCAGCGCAGTGGCAGATATGTAAATACGGCGTTTACTAACAATTTCTGACGCATTACGGTTCGAACACTCGAATACCTATACGGATTCTCCAGCACAGTGGCAGATATGTAAATACAGCGTTCACTAACCATTTCTGACGCATTACGGTTCGAACACTCGAACACCTATACGGATTCTCTTGCACAGTGGCAGCTATGTAGATACGGCGTTTACTTACCATTTCTCATGCATTACGGTTCGAACACTCGAACACCTATACGGATTCTCTTGCACAGTGGCAGATATATAAATACGACGTTTACTTACAATTTCTCACGCATTACGGTTCGAACACTCGAACACCTATACGGATTCTCCTATACAGTGGCAGATATGTAAATACGACGTTTACTTACCATTTCTCATGCATTACGGTTCGAAGACTCGAGCACCTATACGGATTCTCCTGCACAGTGGCAGGTTTGTAAATACGGCGTTTACTTACAATTTCTCACGCAATACGGTTCGAACACTCGAACACCTATACGGATTCTCCAACACAGTGGCAGATATGCAAATACGGCGTTTACTTACCATTTCTCATGCATTATGGTTCGAACACTGGAACACCTATACGGATTCTCCTGCACAGTGGCAGATATGTAAATACGGCGTTTATTTACAATTTCTCATGCATTGCGGTTCGCACACTCGAACACCTATACGGATTATCTTGCACTGTGGCAGATATGTAAATACGTCGTTTACTTACCATTTCTGATGCATTACGACTTGAACACTCGAACACCTACACGGATTCTCCTTCACTGTGGCAGATATGTAAATACGGCATTCACTTACCATTTCTCATGCATTAGGGTTCGAACACTCGAACACCTATACGGATTCTCCTGCACTGTGGCGGATATGTAAATAGGGCGTTTACTAACCATTTCTGACGCATTACGGTTCGAATACTCGAACACCTGCACAGATTCTCCTGCACAGTGGCAGATATGTAAATACGGCGTTTACTTACCATTTCTCACGCATTACTGTTAGAATACTAGAACACCTACACGGATTCTCGTGCACAGTGGCAGATATGTAAATACGGCATTCACTTACCATTTCTCATGCATTAGGGTTCGAACACTCGAACACCTATACGGATTCTCCAGCACAGTGGCAGATATGTAAATACGGCGTTTACTAACCATTTCTAACGCATTACGGTTCGAACACTCGAACACCTATACGGATTCTCCTGCACAGTGGCAGATATGTAAATACGGCATTTACTTGCTATTTCTGACGCATTACGGTTCGAAAACTCAAACACCTATACGGATTCCCCTACACAGTGGCAGATATGTAAATACGGCGTTTACTGACCATTTCTCTTGCATTACGGTTCGAACACTCGAACACCTACACGGATTCTCCTGCACTGTGGCAGATATGTAAATACGGCGTTTACTTACCATTTCTCACGAATTACAGTTCGAATACTAGAACACCTACACGGATTCTCGTGCACAGTGGCAGATATGTAAATACGGCATTCACTTACCATTTCTCATGCATTAGGGTTCGAACAGTCGAACACCTGTACGGATTCTCCAGCACAGTGGCAGATATGTAAATACGGCGTTACTTACCATTTCTGCCGCATTACGGTTCGAATACTCGAACACCTATACGGATTCTCCTGCACAGTGGCAGATATGTAAATACGGCGTTTATTTACAATTTCTCATGCATTGCGGTTCGCACACTCGAACACCTATACGGATTCTCCTGCACAGTGGCAGATATGTAAATACGGCGTTTACTTACCATTTCTGATGCATTACGATTTGAACACTCGAACACCTTCACGGATTCTCCTGCACAGTGGCAGACATGTAAATACGGCATTCACTTACCATTTCTGCCGCATTACGGTTCGAATACTCGAACACCTATACGGATTCTCCTGCACAGTGGCAGATATGTAAATACGGCGTTTATTTACAATTTCTCATGCATTGCGGTTCGCACACTCGAACACCTATACGGATTCTCCTGCACAGTGGCAGATATGTAAATACGGCGTTTACTTACCATTTCTGATGCATTACGATTTGAACACTCGAACACCTTCACGGATTCTCCTGCACAGTGGCAGACATGTAAATACGGCATTCACTTACCATTTCTCATGCATTAGGGTTCGAACACTCGAACACCTATACGGATTCTACTACACAGTGGCGGATATGTAAATACGGCGTTTACTAACCATTTCTGACGCATTACGGTTCGAATACTCGAAAACCTGCACAGATTCTCCTGGACAGTGGCATATATGTAAATACGGCGTTTACTTACCATTTCTCACGCATTGCGGTTTGAATACTAGAACACCTACACGGATTCTCGTGCACAGTGGCAGATATGTAAATACGGCATTCACTTTCCATTTCTCATGCATTAGGGTTCAAACACACGAACACCTATACGGATTCTCCAGCACAGTGGCAGAGATGTAAATACGGCGTTTACTAACCATTTCTGACGCATTACGGTTCGAACACTCGAACACCTATACAGATTCTCCTGCACCGGGGCAGATATTTAAATACGGCGTTTACTTACCATTTCTCACGCATTACGGTTCGAACACTCGAACACTTATACGGATTATGCTGCACAGTGGCAGATATGTAAATACGGCATTTACTTACCATTTCTCATGCATTACGGTTCGAACACTCGAACACCTATACGGATTCTCTGGCACAGTGGCAGATACGTAAATACGGCGGATATGTAAATACGGCGTTTACTTACCATTTCTGCCGCATTATGGTTCGAACACTCGAACACCTATACGGATTCTCTTGCACAGTGGCAGATATGTAAATACGGCGTTTCTTTAAAATTTCTCAACCATTACGGTTCGCACACTCGAACACCTGTACGGATTCTCCTGCACAGTGGCAAATATGTAAATGCGACGTTTACTTATCATTTCTGAGGCATTACGGTTCGAACACTCGAACACCGAGATGGATCCTCCTGCACGGTGGCAGATATGTAAATACGGCGTTTATTTCCCATTTCTCATGCATTAGTTTCGAACACTCGAACACTTATACGGATTGTCCTGCACAGTGGCAGATATGTAAATACGGGGTTTACTTATCATTTTTCACGCATTACGATTTGAACACTCGAACACCTACACGGATTCTCGTGCACAGTGGCAGATATGTAAATACGGCGTTTACTTACCATTTCTCATGCATTAGGGTTCGAACACTCGAACACTTATACGGATTCCCCAGCGCAGTGGCAGATATGTAAATACGGCGTTTACTAACCATTTCTGACGCATTACGGTTCGAACACTCGAATACCTATACGGATTCTCCAGCACAGTGGCAGATATGTAAATACAGCGTTCACTAACCATTTCTGACGCATTACGGTTCGAACACTCGAACACCTATACGGATTCTCTTGCACAGTGGCAGCTATGTAGATACGGCGTTTACTTACCATTTCTCATGCATTACGGTTCGAACACTCGAACACCTATACGGATTCTCTTGCACAGTGGCAGATATATAAATACGGCGTTTACTTACAATTTCTCACGCATTACGGTTCGAACACTCGAACACCTATACGGATTCTCCTATACAGTGGCAGATATGTAAATACGACGTTTACTTACCATTTCTCATGCATTACGGTTCGAAGACTCGAGCACCTATACGGATTCTCCTGCACAGTGGCAGGTTTGTAAATACGGCGTTTACTTACAATTTCTCACGCATTACGGTTCGAACACTCGAACACCTATACGGATTCTCCAACACAGTGGCAGATATGCAAATACGGCGTTTACTTACCATTTCTCATGCATTATGGTTCGAACACTGGAACACCTATACGGATTCTCCTGCGCAGTGGCAGATATGTAAATACGGCGTTTATTTACAATTTCTCATGCATTGCGGTTCGCACACTCGAACACCTATACGGATTATCTTGCACAGTGGCAGATATGTAAATACGGCGTTTACTTACCATTTCTGATGCATTACGACTTGAACACTCGAACACCTACACGGATTCTCCTTCACTGTGGCAGATATGTAAATACGGCATTCACTTACCATTTCTCATGCATTAGGGTTCGAACACTCGAACACCTATACGGATTCTCCTGCACTGTGGCGGATATGTAAATAGGGCGTTTACTAACCATTTCTGACGCATTACGGTTCGAATACTCGAACACCTGCACAGATTCTCCTGCACAGTGGTAGATATGTAAATACGGCGTTTACTTACCATTTCTCACGCATTACTGTTAGAATACTAGAACACCCTACACGGATTCTCGTGCACAGTGGCAGATATGTAAATACGGCATTCACTTACCATTTCTCATGCATTAGGGTTCGAACACTCGAACACCTATACGGATTCTCCAGCACAGTGGCAGATATGTAAATACGGCGTTTACTAACCATTTCTAACGCATTACGGTTCGAACACTCGAACACCTATACGGATTCTCCTGCACAGTGGCAGATATGTAAATACGGCATTTACTTGCTATTTCTGACGCATTACGGTTCGAAAACTCAAACACCTATACGGATTCCCCTACACAGTGGCAGATATGTAAATACGGCGTTTACTGACCATTTCTCTTGCATTACGGTTCGAACACTCGAACACCTACACGGATTCTCCTGCACTGTGGCAGATATGTAAATACGGCGTTTACTTACCATTTCTCACGAATTGCAGTTCGAATACTAGAACACCTACACGGATTCTCGTGCACAGTGGCAGATATGTAAATACGGCATTCACTTACCATTTCTCATGCATTAGGGTTCGAACAGTCGAACACCTGTACGGATTCTCCAGCACAGTGGCAGATATGTAAATACGGCATTTACTTACCATTTCTGATGCATTACGATTTGAACACTCGAACACCTACACGGATTCTCCAGCACAGTGGCAGATATGTAAATACGGCATTTACTTACCATTTCTCATGCATTACGGTTCGAACACTCGAACACCTATACGGATTCTCCTGCACAGTGGCGGATATGTAAATACGGCGCTTACTAACCATTTCTGACGCATTACGGTTCGAACACTCGAACACCTATACAGATTCCCGTGCACAGTGGCAGATATGTAAATACGACGTTTACTTACCATTTCTCATGCATTACGGTTCGAACACTCGAGCACCTATACGGATTCTCCTGCACAGTGGCAGATTTGTAAATACGGCGTTTGCTAACCATTTTTCATGCATTAGGGTTCGAACACTTGAACACCTGTACGGATTCTCCTGCACAGTGGCAGATATGTAAATACGGCGTTTACTTATAATTTCTCACGCATTACGGTTCGAACACTCGAACTCCTATACGGATTCTCCCCGCCTAGTGGCAGATATGAAAATACGACGTTTACTTACCATTTCTCATGCATTACGGTTCGAACACTCGAGCACTTATACGGATTCTCCTGCACAGTGGCAGATTTGTAAATACGGCGTTTACTTACCATTTCTCATGCATTATGGTTCGAACACTCGAACACCTATACGGATTCTCCAGCACAGTGGCAGATATATAAATACGGCGTTTACTTACCATTTCTGCCGCATTATGGATCGGACACTCGAACACCTACACGGATTCTATGCACAGTGGAAGATATGTAAATATGGTGTTTACTTACCATTTGTCACGCATTACGATTTGAACACTCGAACACCTACACGGATTCTCCTGCACAGTGGCAGATATATAAATACGGCGTTTATTTCCCACTTCTCGTGCATTAGGTTTCGAACACTCGAACACCTATACGGATTCTCCTGCACAGTGGCAGATATGTAAATACGGGGTTAACATACAATTTATCACGCATTACGATTTGAACACTCGAACACCTACACGGATTCTCGTCCACAGTGGCAGATATGTAGATACGGCGTTTACTTACCATTTCTCATGCATTAGGGTTCGAACACTCGAACACTTATACGGATTCCCCAGCTCAGTGGCAGGTATGTAAATACGGCGTTTACTAACCATTTCCCTTGCATTACGGTTCGACCAGTCGAATACCTATACGGATTCTCGAGCACAGTGGCAGATATGTAAATACAGCATTTACTAACCATTTCTGACGCATTACGGTTCGAACACTCGAACACCTATACGGATTCTCCTGCACAGTGGCAGATATGTAAATACGGCGTTTACTTTCCATTTCTCATGCATTACGGTTCGAACATTCGAACACCTATTCGGATTCTCCTGCACAGTGGCAGATATGTAAATACAGCGTTTACTTATAGTTTCTCACGCATTACAGTTCGAACACTCGAACACCTATACGGATTCTCCTGCACAGTGGCAGATTTGTAAATACAGCGTTTACATACCATTTCTCATGCATTATGGTTCGAACACTCGAACACCTATACGAATTCTCCAGCATAGTGGCAGATATGTAAATACGGCGTTACTTACCATTTCCGCCGCATTACGGTTCGAATACTCGAACACCTATACGGATTCTCCTGCACAGTGGCAGATATGTAAATACGGCGTTTATTTACAATTTCTCATGCATTACGGTTCGCAGACTCGAACACCTATACGGATTCTCCTGCACAGTGGCAGATAGGTAAATACGGCGTTTACTTACCATTTCTGATGCATTACGATTTGAACACTCGAACACCTACACGGATTCTCCTGCACAGTGGCAGATATGTAAATACGGCATTCACTTTCCATTTCTCATGCATTAGG
Organism: Camellia granthamiana; assembly: GCA_036172215.1. NCBI lineage: Eukaryota > Viridiplantae > Streptophyta > Magnoliopsida > Ericales > Theaceae > Camellia > Camellia granthamiana. Next base: position 213,647 of record JAXFYN010000401.1, on the reverse strand, counting down.
GTTCGAACGCTCGAACACTTATACGGATTCTCCTGCACAGTGGCGGATATGTAAATACGGCGTTTACTAACCATTTCTGACGCATTACGGTTCGAACACCCGAACACCTACACAGATTCTCCTGCACAGTGGCAGATATGTAAATACGGCGTTTACTTACCATTTCTCACGCATTACGGTTCGAATACTAGAACACCTACATGGATTCTCGTGCACAGTGGCAGATATGTAAATATGGCATTCACTTACCATTTCTCATGCATTAGGGTTCGAACACTAGAACACCTATACGGATTTTCCAACACAGTGGCAGATATGTAAATACGGCGTTTACTAACCATTTCTGACGCATTACGGTTCAAACACTCGAACACCTATACGGATTCTCCTGCACAGTGGCAGATATGTAAATACGGCATTTACTTACCATTTCTGACGCATTACGGTTCGAACACTCGAACACCTATACGGATTCTCCTCCGCAGTGGCAAATATGTAAATACGGCGTTTATTGACCATTTCTCTTGCATTACGGTTCGAACACTCGAACACCAATACGGATTCTCCTGCACAGTGGTAGATATGTAAATACGGCGTTACTTACAATTTCTCACGCATTACGGTTCGAACACTCGAACACCTACACAGATTCCCATGCATAGTGGCAGATATGTAAATACGACGTTTACTTACCATTTCTCATGCATTACGGTTCGAACACTCGAGCACCTATACGGATTCTCCTGTACAGCGGCGGATTTTTAAATACGGCGTTTGCTAACCATTTCTCATGCATTACGGTTCGAACACTCGGACACTTGTACGAATTCTCCTGCACAGTGGCAGATATGTAAATTCGGCGTTTACTTACCATTTCGCTTGCATTACAGTTCGAACACTCGAACACTTATACGGATTCTCCTGCACAGTGGCAGATATGTAAATACGGCGTTCACTTACCATTTCTCACGCATTACGGTTCGAATACTAGAACACCTACACAAATTCTCGTGCACAGTGGCAGATATGTAAATACGGCATTCACTTACCATTTCTCATGCATTAGGGTTCGAACACTCGAACACCTATACGGATTCTCCAGCACAGTGGCAGATATGTAAATACGGCGTTTATTTACAATTTCTCATGCATTACGGTTCGCACACTCGAACACCTACACGGATTCTCCTACACAGTGGCAGATATGTAAATACGGCGTTTACTTACCATTTCTAATGCATTACGATTTGAACACTCGAACACCTACACGGATTCTCCAGCACAGTGGCAGAGATGTAAATACGGCATTCAGTTACCATTTCTCGTGCATGAGGGTTCGAACACCCGAACACCTATACGGATTCTCCTGGACAGTGGTGGATATGTAAATACGGCGTTTACTAACCATTTCTGACGCATTACGGTTCGAACACTCGAACACCAACACAGATTCTCCTGCACAGTGGCAGATATGTAAATACGGCGTTTACTTACCATTTCTCACGCATTACGGTTCGAATACTAGAACACCTACACGGATTCCCGTGCACAGTGGCAGATATGTAAATACGGCATTCACTTACCATTTCTCCTGCATTAGGGCTCGAACACTCGAAGACCTATACGGATTCTCTAGCACAGTGGCAGATATGTAAATACGGCGTTTACTAACCATTTCTGACGCATTACGGTTCGAACACTCGAACACCTATACGGATTCTCCTGCACAGTGGCAGATATGTAAATACGGCATTTACTTACCATTTCTGACGCATTACGGTTCGGACACTCGAACACCTATACGAATTCTTCTGCACAGTGGCAGATATGCAAATACGGCGTTTGCTTACCATTTCTGATGCATTACGATTTGAACACTAGAACACCTACACGGATTCTCTAGCACAGTGGCAGATATGTAAATACGGCATTCACTTACCATTTCTCATGCATTATGGTTCGAACACTCGAACACCTATACGGATTCTCCTGCAGAGTGGCGGATATGTAAATACGGCGTTTACTAACCATTTCTGACGCATTACGGTTCGAACACTCGAACACCTACACAGATTCTCCTGCACAGTGGCAGATATGTAAATATGGCGTTTACTTACCATTTCTCACGCATTATGGTTCGAATACTACAACACCTACACGGATTCTCGTGCGCAGCGGCTGATATGTAAATACTGTATTCACTTACCATTTCTCATGCATTGGGGTTCGAACACTCGAACACCTATACGGATTCTCCAGCACAGTGGCAGATATGTCAATACGGCGTTTACTAACCATTTCTGACGCATTACGGTTCGAACACTCGAACACCTATACGGATTCTCCTGCACAGTGGCAGATATATAAATATGGCATTTACTTACCATTTCTGACGCTTTACGGTTCGAACACTCGAACACCTATACGGATTCTCATGCATTAGGGTTCGAACACTCGAGCACCTATACGGATTCCCCTGCACAGTGGCAGATTTGTAAATACGGCGTTTACTTACCATTTGTCAAGCATTATGGTTCGACCACTCGAACACTTGTACGGATTCCCCAGCACAGTGGCAGATATGTAAATACGGCGTTACTTACTATTTCTGCCGCATTACGGTTCGAATACTCGAACACCTATAAGGATTCTCCTGCACAGTGGCAGATATGTAAATACGGCGTTTATTTACAATTTCTCATGCATTACGGTTCGTACACTCGAACACCTATACGAATTCTCCTGCACAGTGGTAGATATGTAAATACGGCGTTTACTTACCATTTCTGATGCATTACGATTTGAACACTCGAACACCTACACGGATTCTCCTGCACAGTGGCAGATATGTAAATACGGCATTCACTTACCACTTCTAATGCATTACGGTTCGAACACTCGAACACCTATACGGATTCTCCTGCACAGTGGCAGCTATGTAGATACGGCGTTTACTTACCATTTCTCATGCATTACGGTTCGAACACTCGAACACCTATACGGATTCTCTTGCACAGTGGCAGATATATAAATACGGCGTTTACTTACAATTTCTCACGCATTACGGTTCGAACACTCGAACACCTATACGGATTCTCCTATACAGTGGCAGATATGTAAATACGACGTTTACTTAACATTTCTCATGCATTACGGTTCGAAGACTCGAGCACCTATACGGATTCTCCTGCACAGTGGCAGGTTTGTAAATACGGCGTTTACTTACAATTTCTCACGCATTATGGTTCGAACACTCGAACACCTATACGGATTCTCCAACACGGTGGCAGATATGTAAATGCGGCGTTTACTTACCATTTCTCATGCATTATGGTTCGAACACTGGAACACCTATACGGATTCTCCTGCACAGTGGCAGATATGTAAATACGGCGTTTATTTACAATTTCTCATGCATTGCGGTTCGCACACTCGAACACCTATACGGATTCTCCTGCACAGTGGCAGATATGTAAATACGGCGTTTACTTACCATTTCTGATGCATTACGACTTGAACACTCGAACACCTACACGGATTCTCCTTCACAGTGGCAGATATGTAAATACGGCATTCACTTACCATTTCTCATGCATTAGGGTTCGAACACTCGAACACCTATACGGATTCTCCTGCACTGTGGCGGATATGTAAATAGGGCGTTTACTAACCATTTCTGACGCATTACGGTTCGAATACTCGAACACCTGCACAGATTCTCCTGCACAGTGGCAGATATGTAAATACGGCGTTTACTTACCATTTCTCGCGCATTACGGTTAGAATACTAGAACACCTACACGGATTCTCGTGCACAGTGGCAGATATGTAAATACGGCATTCACTTACCATTTCTCATGCATTAGGGTTCGAACACTCGAACACCTATACAGATTCTCCAACACAGTGGCAGATATGTAAATACGGCGTTTACTAACCATTTCTAACGCATTACGGTTCGAACACTCGAACACCTATACGGATTCTCCTGCACAGTGGCAGATATGTAAATACGGCATTTACTTGCTATTTCTGACGCATTACGGTTCGAAAACTCAAACACCTATACGGATTCCCCTACACAGTGGCAGATATGTAAATACGGCGTTTACTGACCATTTCTCTTGCATTACGGTTCGAACACTCGAACACCTACACGGATTCTCCTGCACTGTGGCAGATATGTAAATACGGCGTTTACTTAACATTTCTGATGCATTACAGTTCGAATACTCGAACACCTATACGGATTCTCCTGCACAGTGGCGGATATGTAAATACGGCGCTTACTAACCATTTCTGACGCATTACGGTTCGAACACTCGAACACCTATACAGATTCCCGTGCACAGTGGCAGATATGTAAATACGACGTTTACTTACCATTTCTCATGCATTACGGTTCGAACACTCGAGCACCTATACGGATTCTCCTGCACAGTGGCAGATTTGTAAATACGGCGTTTGCTAACCATTTCTCATGCATTAGGGTTCGAACACTTGAACACCTGTACGGATTCTCCCTGCACAGTGGCAGATATGTAAATACGGTGTTTACTTATAATTTCTCACGCATTACGGTTCGAACACTCGAACTCCTATACGGATTCTCCCCGCCTAGTGGCAGATATGAAAATACGACGTTTACTTACCATTTCTCATGCATTACGGTTCGAACACTCGAGCACTTATACGGATTCTCCTGCACAGTGGCAGATTTGTAAATACGGCGTTTACTTACCATTTCTCATGCATTATGGTTCGAACACTCGAACACCTATACGGATTCTCCAGCACAGTGGCAGATATGTAAATACGGCGTTTACTTACCATTTCTGCCGCATTACAGATCGGACACTCGAACACCTACACGGATTCTATGCACAGTGGAAGATATGTAAATATGGCGTTTACTTACCATTTGTCACGCATTACGATTTGAACACTCGAACACCTACACGGATTCTCGTACGCAGTGGCAGATATGTAAATACGGCATTCACTTACCATTTCTCATGCATTAGGGTTCGAACACTCGAACACCTATACGTTTTCTCCAACACGAGTGGCAGATATGTAAATACGGCGTTTATTTACCATTTGTCACGCCTTACGATTTGAATACTCTAACACCTACATGGATTCTCGTACACTAGTGGCAGATATGTAAACACGGCATTCACTTACCATTTCTCATGCATTAGGGTTCGAACACTCGAACCCCTATACGGATTCTCCAGCACAGTGGCAGATATGTAAATACGGCGTTTACTAACCATTTCTGACGCATTACGGTTCGAACTGCTATACGGATTCTCCTGCACAATGGCAGATATGTAAATACGGCATTTACTTACCATTTCTGACGCATTACGGTTCGAACACTCGAACACCTATACGGATTCTCCTACGCAAGTGGCAAATATGTAAATACGGCGTTTACTGACCATTTCTCTTGCATTACGGTTCGAACACTCGAACACCTTTACAGATTCCCCTACACAGTGGCAGATATGTAAATACGGCGTTTACTTACCATTTCTCACGCATTACGGTTCGAATACTAGAACACCTACACGGATTCTCGTGCACAGTGGCAGATATGTAAATACGACATTCACTTTCAATTTCTCATGCATTAGGATTAGAACACTCGAACACCTATACGGATTCTCCAGCGCAGTGGCAGATATGTAAATACGGCGTTTATTTACAATTTCTCATGCATTTACGGTTCGCACACTCGAACACCTATACGGATTCACCAGCGCAGTGGCAGATATGTAAATACGGCGTTTACTTACCATTTCTGATGCATTACGGATTTGAACACTAGAACACCTACACGGATTCTCCAGCACAGTGGCAGATATGTAAATACGGCATTCACTTCCCATGTGTTATGCATTAGGGTTCGAACACTCGAACACCTATACGGATTCTCCTGCACAGTGGCGGATATGTAAATACGACGTTTACTAACCATTTCTGACGCATTACGGTTCGAACACTCGAACACCTACACAGATTCTCCTGCACAGTGGCAGATATGTAAATACGGCGTTTACTTACCATTTCTCACGCATTGTGATTTGAACACTCGAACACCTACTCGGATTCTCGTGCACAGTGGCAGATATGTAAATACGGCGTTTACTTACCATTTCTCATGCAGTAGGTTCAAACACTCAAACGCCTATAGGGATTACCCAGCACAGTGGCAGATATGTAAATACGGCGTTTAGTAACCATTTCTGACGCATTACGGTTCGAACACTCGAATACCGATACGGATTCCTCCAGCACAGTGGCAGATATGTAAATACAGCGTTTACTAACCATTTCTGACGCATTACGGTTCGAACACTCAGACTCCTATACGGATTCTCCTGCTCAGTGGCAGATATGTAAATACGGCGTTTACTAACCATTTCTCATGCATTACGGTTCGAACACTCGAACACCTATACGGATTCTCCTGCACAGTGGCAGATATGTAAGTACGGCGTTTACTTATAATTTCTCACGCATTACGGTTCGAGCACTCGGACTCCTATACGAATTCTCCCGCCCAGTGGCAGCTATGAAAATACGACGTTTACTTACCATTTCTCATGCATTATGGTTCGAACACCTATACGGATTCTCCAGCACAGTGGCAGATATGTAAATACGGCGTTTACTTACCATTTCTGCCGCATTACGGATCGAACACTCGAACACCTACACGGATTCTATGCACAGTGGAAGATATGTAAATACGCGTTTACTTACCATTTCTCACGCATTACGATTTGAACACTCGAACATCTACACGGATTCTCGTGCGCAGTGGTAGATATGTAAATACGGCATTCACTTACCATTTCTCATGCATTAGGGTTCGAACACCCGAACACCTATATGTTTTCTCCAACACAGTGGCGGATATGTAAGTACGGCATTTACTATCCATTTCTGACGCATTACGGTTCGAACACTCGAACACCTATACGGATTCTCCTACACAGTGGCAGATATGTAAATACGGCGTTTATTTACCATTTCTCACGCATTACGATTTGAATACTCTAACACCTACATGGATTCTCGTACACAGTGGCAGATATGTAAACACGGCATTCACTTACCATTTCTCATGCATTAGGGTTCGAACAATCGAACACCTATACGGATTCTCCAGCACAGTGGCAGATATGTAAATACGGCGTTTACTAACCATTTCTGACGCATTACGGTTCGAACAGCTATATGGATTCTCCTCCACAGTGGCAGATATGTAAATACGGCATTTACTTACCATTTCTGACGCATTACGGTTCGAACACTCGAACACCTATACGGATTCTCCTACGCAGTGGCAAATATGTAAATACGGCGTTTACTGACCATTTCTCTTGCATTACGGTTCGAACACTCAAACACCTATACGGATTCTCCTACACAGTGGCAGATATGTAAATACGGCGTTTACTTACCATTTCTCACGCATTACGGTTCGAATACTAGAACACCTACACAGATTCTCCCTGCACAGTGGCAGATATGTAAATCCGGGGTTTACTTACCATTTCTCGCGCATTACAGTTCGAATACTAGAACACCCTGCACGGATTCTCGTGCACAGTGGCAGATATGTAAATACAGCATTCACTTGCCATTTCTCATGCATTAGGGTTCGAACACTCGAACACCTATACGCATTCTCCAGCACAGTGGCAGATATGTAAATACGGCGTTTACTAACCATTTCTGACGCATTATGGTTCGAACACTCGAACACCTATACGGATTCTCCTACACAGGGGCAGATATGTAAATACGGCGTTTTACTTATAATTTCTCACGCATTACGGTTCAAACACTCGAACACCTATATGGATTCTCCTGCACAGTGGCAGATATGTAAATACGACGTTTACTTACCATTTCTCATGCATTACGGTTCGAACACTCGAGCACCTATACGGATTCTCCTGCACAGTGGCAGATTTGTAAATACGGCGTTTGCTAACCATTTCTCATGCATTAGGGTTCGAACACTCGAACACCTGTGCGAATTCTCCTGCACAGTGGCAGATATTTAAATACGGCGTTTACTTACCATTTCTGACGCATTACGATTTGAAAACTCCAACACCTACACGGATTCTCCAGCATAGTGGCAGATATGTAAATACGGCATTCACTTGCCGTTTCTCATGCATTAGGGTTCGAACACTCGAACACCTATACGGATTCCCCAGCGCAGTGGCAGATATGTAAATACGGTGTTTACTCACCATTTCTGACGCATTACGGTTCGAACACTCGAATACCTATACGGATTCTGCAGCACAGTGGCAGATATGTAAATACAGCGTTTACTAACCATTTCTGACGCATTACGGTTCGAACACTCGAACACTCGAACACGTATACGGATTCTCCTGCACAGTGGCAGATATGTAAATACGGCGTTTACTTACCATTTCTCATGCATTACGGTTCGAACACTCGAACACCTATACGGATTCTCCTGCACAGTGGCAGATATGTAACTACGGCGTTTACTTACAATTTCCCACGCATTACGGTTCGAACACTCGAACACCTATACGGATTCTCCTGCGCAGTGGCGGATATGTAATACGGCGTTTATTTACAATTTCTCATGCATTACGGTTCGAACACTCGAACACCGATACGGATTCTCCAGCACAGTGGCAGATATGTAAATACAACATTTACTTACCAGTTCTGCCGCATTACGGTTCGAACACTCGAACACCTATACGGATTCTCCTGCACAGTGGCAGATATGTAAATACAGCGTTTACTAACCATTTCTCATGCATTACGGTTCGAACACTCGAACACCTGTACGGATTCTCCTGCACAGTGGCAGAGATGTGAATACGACGTTTACTTACCATTTCGGATGCATTACGGTTCGAACACTCGAACACCTATACGGATTCTCCTGCATAGTGGCAGATATATAAATACGGCGTTTATTTCCCACTTCTCGTGCATTAGGTTTCGAACACTCGAACACCTATACGGATTCTCCTGCACAGTGGCAGATATGTAAATACGGGGTTAACATACAATTTCTCACGCATTACGATTTGAACACTCGAACACCTACACGGATTCTCGTCCACAGTGGCAGATATGTAGATACGGCGTTCACTTACCATTTCTCATGCATTAGGGTTCGAACACTCGAACACTTATACGGATTCACCAGCGCAGTGGCAGGTATGTAAATACGGCGTTTACTAACCATTTCCCTTGCATTACGTTCGACCACTCGAATACCTATACGGATTCTCCAGCACAGTGGCAGATATGTAAATACAGCATTTACTAACCATTTCTGACGCATTACGGTTCGAACACTCGAACACCTATACGGATTCTCCTGCACAGTGGCAGATATGTAAATACGGCGTTTACTTTCCATTTCTCATGCATTACGGTTCGAACATTCGAACACCTATTCGGATTCTCCTGCACAGTGGCAGATATGTAAATACAGCGTTTACTTACAGTTTCTCACGCATTACAGTTCGAAACACTCGAACACCTATACGGATTCTCCTGCACAGTGGCAGATTTGTAAATACAGCGTTTACATACCATTTCTCATGCATTATGGTTCGAACACTCGAACACCTATACGAATTCTCCAGCATAGTGGCAGACATGTAAATACGGCGTTACTTACCATTTCCGCCGCATTACGGTTCGAATACTCGAACACCTATACGGATTCTCCTGCACAGTGGCAGATATGTAAATACGGCATTTATTTACAATTTCTCAGGCATTACAGTTCGCACACTCGAACACCTATACGGATTCTCCTGCACAGTGGCAGATAGGTAAATACGGCGTTTACTTACCATTTCTGATGCATTACGATTTGAACACTCGAACACCTACACGGATTCTCCTGCACAGTGGCAGATATGTTAAATACGGCATTCACTTTCCATTTCTCATGCATTATGGTTCGAACGCTCGAACACTTATACGGATTCTCACTGCACAGTGGCGGATATGTAAATACGGCGTTTACTAACCATTTCTGACGCATTACGGTTCGAACACTCGAACACCTACACAGATTCTCCTGCACAGTGGCAGATATGTAAATACGGCGTTTACTTACCATTTCTCACGCATTACGGTTCGAATACTAGAACACCTACATGGATTCTCGTGCACAGTGGCAGATATGTAAATACGGCATTCACTTACCATTTCTCATGCATTAGGGTTCGAACACTAGAACACCCTATACGGATTTTCCAACACAGTGGCAGATATGTAAATACGGCGTTTACTAACCATTTCTGACGCATTACGGTTCAAACACTCGAACAACTATACGGATTCTCCTGCACAGTGGCAGATATGTAAATACGGCATTTACTTACCATTTCTGACGCATTACGGTTCGAACACTCGAACACCTATACGGATTCTCCTCCGCAGTGGCAAATATGTAAATACGGCGTTTATTGACCATTTCTCTTGCATTACGGTTCGAACACTCGAACACCAATACGGATTCTCCTGCACAGTGGTAGATATGTAAATACGGCGTTACTTACAATTTCTCACGCATTACGGTTCGAACACTCGAACACCTATACAGATTCCCATGCACAGTGGCAGATATGTAAATACGACGTTTACTTACCATTTCTCATGCATTACGGTTCGAACACTCGAGCACCTATACGGATTCTCTTGCACAGTGGCGGATTTTTAAATACGGCGTTTGCTAACCATTTCTCATGCATTAGGGTTCGAACACTCGGACACCTGTACGAATTCTCTGCACAGTGGCAGATATGTAAATACGGCGTTTACTTACCATTTCCCTTGCATTACAGTTCGAACACTCGAACACTTATACGGATTCTCCTGCACAGTGGCAGATATGTAAATACGGCGTTCACTTACCATTTCTCACGCATTACGGTTCGAATACTAGAACACCTACACGGATTCTCGTGCACAGTGGCAGATATGTAAATACGGCATTCACTTACCATTTCTCATGCATTAGGGTTCGAACACTCGAACACCTATACGGATTCTCCAGCACAGTGGCAGATATGTAAATACGGCGTTTATTTACAATTTCTCATGCATTACGGTTCGCACACTCGAACACCTATACGGATTCTCCTACACAGTGGCAGATATGTAAATATGGCGTTTACTTACCATTTCTGATGCATTACGATTTGAACACTCGAACACCTACACGGATTCTCCAGCACAGTGGCAGAGATGTAAATACGGCATTCAGTTACCATTTCTCGTGCATGAGGGTTCGAACACTCGAACACCTATACGGATTCTCCTGCACAGTCGGCGGATATGTAAATACGGCGTTTACTAACCATTTCTGACGCATTACGGTTCGAACACTCGAACACCAACACAGATTCTCCTGCACAGTGGCAGATATGTAAATACGGCGTTTACTTACCATTTCTCACGCATTACGGTTCGAATACTAGAACACCTACACGGATTCCCGTGCACAGTGGCAGATATGTAAATACGGCATTCACTTACCATTTCTCATGCATTAGGGCTCGAACACTCGAAGACCTATACGGATTCTCTAGCACAGTGGCAGATATGTAAATACGGCGTTTACTAACCATTCTGACGCATTACGGTTCGAACACTCGAACACCTATACGGATTCTCCTGCACAGTGGCAGATATGTAAATACGGCATTTACTTACCATTTCTGACGCATTACGGTTCGGACACTCTAACACCTATACGAATTCTTCTGCACAGTGGCAGATATGCAAATACGGCGTTTGCTTACCATTTCTGATGCATTACGATTTGAACACTAGAACACCTGCATGGATTCTCTAGCACAGTGGCAGATATGTAAATACGGCATTCACTTACCATTTATCATGCATTATGGTTCGAACACTCGAACACCTAGACGGATTCTCCTGCAGAGTGGCGGATATGTAAATACGGCGTTTACTAACCATTTCTGACGCATTACGGTTCGAACACTCGAACACCTACACAGATTCTCCTGCACAGTGGCAGATATGTAAATATGGCGTTTACATACCATTTCTCACGCATTATGGTTCGAATACTACAACACCTACACGGATTCTCGTGCACAGCGGCAGATATGTAAATACTGTATTCACTTACCATTTCTCATGCATTAGGGTTCGAACACTCGAACACCTATACGGATTCTCCAGCACAAGTGGCAGATATGTCAATACGGCGTTTACTAACCATTTCTGACGCATTACGGTTCGAACACTCGAACACCTATACGGATTCTCCCTGCATAGTGGCAGATATATAAATATGGCATTTACTTACCATTTCTGACGCTTTACGGTTCGAACACTCGAACACCTATACGGATTCTCATGCATTAGGGTTCGAACACTCGAGCACCTATACGGATTCCCCTGCACAGTGGCAGATTTGTAAATACGGCGTTTACTTACCATTTGTCAAGCATTATGGTTCGACCACTCGAACACTTGTACGGATTCCTCAGCACAGTGGCAGATATGTAAATACGCGTTACTTACTATTTCTGCCGCATTACGGTTCGAATACTCGAACACCTATAAGGATTCTCCTGCACAGTGGCAGATATGTAAATACGGCGTTTATTTACAATTTCTCATGCATTACGGTTCGTACACTCGAACACCTATACGGATTCTCCTGCACAGTGGCAGATATGTAAATACGGCGTTTACTTACCATTTCTGATGCATTACGATTTGAACACTCGAACACCTACACGGATTCTCCTGCACAGTGGCAGATATGTAAATACGGCATTCACTTACCATTTCTAATGCATTAGGGTTCGAAAACTCGAACACCTATATGGATTCTCCAGCACAGTGGCAGATATGTAAATACGGCATTTATTTACAATTTCTCATGCATTACGGTTCGCACACTCGAACACCTATACGGATTCTCCTGCACAGTGGAAGATATGTGAATACGGCGTTTACTCACCATCTCTGATGCATTACGATTTGAACACTCGAACACCTACACGGATTCTCCAGCACAGTGGCAGATATGTAAATACGGCATTCACTTAACTTTTCATACGCATTACGGTTCGAACACTCGAACACCTATGCGATTCTGCTGCACAGTGGCGGATATGTAAATACGACGTTTACTAACCATTTCTGACGCATTACGGTTCGAACACTCGAACACCTACACAGATTCTCCTGCACAGTGGCAGATATGTAAATACGTCGTTTACTTACCATTTCTCACGCATTACGGTTCGAATACTAGAACACCTACACGGATTCTCGTGCACAGTGGCGAATATGTAAATACGGCATTCACTTACCATTTCTCATGCATTAGGGTTCGAACACTCGAACACCTATACGGATTCTCCAGCACAGTGGCAGATATGTAAATACGGCGTTTACTAACCATTTCTGACGCATTACGGTTCGAACACTTGAACACCTATACGGATTCTCATGCATTAGGGTTCGAACACTCGAACACCTGTACGGATTCTCCTGCACAGTGGCAGAAATGTAAATAAGGTGTTTACTTACCATTTCTCACGCATTACGGTTCGAATACTAGAACACCTACACGGATTCTCGTGCACAGTGGCAGATATGTAAATACGGCATTCACTTACCATTTCTCATGCATTAGGGCTCGAACACTCGAACACCTATACGGATTCTCCAGCACAGTGGCAGATATGTAAATACGGCGTTTGCTAACCACTTCTGACGCATTACGGTTCGAACACTCGAACACCTATACGGATTCTCCGGCGCAGTGGCAGATATGTAAATACAGCATTTACTTACCATTTCTGACGCATTACGGTTCGAACACTCGAACACCTATACGGATTCTCCTGCACAGTTGGCAGATATGTGAATACGGCGTTTTACTTACCATTTCTGATGCATTACGATTTGAACACTCGAACACCTACACGGATTCTCCTGCACAGTGGCAGATATGTAAATACGGCATTCACTTACCATTTCTCATGCATTAGGGTTTGAACTCTCGAACACCTATACGAATTCTCTTGCATAGTGGCGAATATGTAAATACGGCGTTTACTAACCATTTCTGACGCATTGCGGTTCGAACACTCGAACACCTACACAGATTCTCCTGCACAGTGGCAGATATGTAAATACGCCGTTTAGTTACCATTTCTCACGCATTACGGTTCGAATACTAGAACACCTACACGGATTCCCGTGCACAGTGGCAGATATGTAAATACGGCATTCACTTACCATTTCTCATGCATTAGGGTTCGAACACTCGAACACCTATACGGATTCTCCAGCACAGTGGCAGATATGTAAATACGGCGTTTACTAACCATTTCTGACGCATTACGGTTCGAACACTCGAACACCTATACGGATTCTCCTGCACAGTGGCAGATATGTAAATACGGCATTTGCTTACCATTTCTGACGCATTACAGTTCGAACACTCGAACACCTATACGGATTCTCCCACGCAGTGGCAAATATGTAAATACGACGTTTACTGACCATTTCTCTTGCATTACGGTTCGAACACTCGAACACCAATACGGATTCTCCTGCACAGTGGTAGATATGTAAATACGGCGTTTACTCACAATTTCTCACGCATTACGGTTCGAACACTCGAACACCTATACAGATTCCCATGCACAGTGGCAGATATGTAAATACGACGTTTACTTACCATTTCTCATGCATTACGGTTCGAACACTCGAGCACCTATACGGAGTCTCCTGCACAGTGGTAGATTTTTAAATACGGCGTTTGCTAACCATTTCTCATGCATTAGGGTTCGAACACTCGGACACCTGTACGAATTCTCTTGCACAGTAGCAGATATGTAAATACGGCATTTACTTACCATTTCTCTTGCATTACAGTTCGAACACTCGAACACCTATACGGATTCTCCTCCACAGTGGCAGATATGTAAATACGGTGTTTACTTACCATTTCTCACGCATTACGATTCGAATACTGGAACACCTACACGGATTCTCGTGCACAGTGGCAGATATGTAAATACGGCATTCACTTACCATTTCTCATGCATTAGGGTTCGAACACTCGAACACCTATACGGATTCTCGAGCACAGTGGTAGATATGTAAATACGGCCTTTATTTACAATTTCTCATGCATTACGGTTCGCACACTCGAACACCTATACGGATTCTCCTGCACAGTGTCAGATATGTAAATACGGCGTTTACTTACCATCTCTGATGCATTACGATTTGAACACTCGAACACCTACACGGATTCTCCTGCACAGTGGCAGATATGTAAATACGGCATTCACTTACCTTTTCTCATGCATTAGGGTTCGAACACTCGAACACCTATACGGATTCTCCTGCACAGTGGCGGATATGTAAATACGGCGTTTACTAACCATTTCTGACGCATTACGGTTTGAACACCTACACAGATTCCCCTGCACAGTGGCAGATATGTAAATACGGCATTTACTTACCATTTCTCACGCATTACAGTTCGAATACTAGAACACCTACACGGATTCTCGTGCACAGTGGCAGATATGTAAATACGGCATTCAGTTACCATTTCCCATGCATTAGGGTTCGAACACTCGAACACCTATACGGATTCTCCAGCACAGTGGCAGATATGTAAATACGGCGTTTACTAACCATTTCTGACGCATTACGGTTCGAACACTCGAACACCTATACGGATTCTCCTGCACAGTGGCAGATATGTAAAGACGGCATTTACTTACCATTTCTGATGCATTACGATTTGAACACTCGAACACCTACATGGATTCTCGTGCACAGTGACAGATATGTAAATACGGCATTCACTTACCATTTCTCATGCATTAGGGTTCGAACACTCGAACACCTATACGGATTCTCGAGCACAGTGGTAGATATGTAAATACGGCCTTTATTTACAATTTCTCATGCATTACGGTTCGCACACTCGAACACCTATACGGATTCTCCTGCACAGTGTCAGATATGTAAATACGGCGTTTACTTACCATCTCTGATGCATTACGATTTGAACACTCGAACACCTACACGGATTCTCCTGCACAGTGGCAGATATGTAAATACGGCATTCACTTACCTTTTCTCATGCATTAGGGTTCGAACACTCGAACACCTATACGGATTCTCCTGCACAGTGGCGGATATGTAAATACGGCGTTTACTAACCATTTCTGACGCATTACGGTTCGACCACTCGAACACCTACACAGATTACCCTGCACAGTGGCAGATATGTAAATACGGCGTTTACTTACCATTTCTCACGCATTACGGTTCGAATACTAGAACACCTATACGGATTCTCGTGCACAGTGGCAGATATGTAAATACGGCATTCAGTTACCATTTCTCATGCATTAGGGTTCGACCACTCGAACACCTATACGGATTCTCCAGCACAGTGGCAGATATGTAAATACGGCGTTTACTAACCATTTCTGACACATTACGGTTCGAACACTCGAACACCTATACGGATTTTCCGGCACAGAGGCAGATATGTAAATACGGCATTTACTTACCATTTCTGACGCATTACGGTTCGAACACTCGAACACCTATACGGATTCTCCTGCACAGTGGCAGATATGTAAAGACGGCGTTTACTTACCATTTCTGATGCATTACGATTTGAACACTCGAACACCTACACGGATTCTCCTGCACAGTGGCAGATATGTAAATACGGCATTCACTTACCATTTCTCATGCATTACGGTTCGAACGCTCGAACACCTATACGGATTCTACTGCACAGTGGCGGATATGTAAATACGGCGTTTACTAACCATTTCTGACGCATTACGGTTCGAACACTCGAACACCTACACAGATTCTCCTGCACAGTGGCAGATATGTAAATCCGGCGTTTACTTACCATTTCTCCCGCATTACGGTTCGAATACTAGAACACCTACACGGATTCTCGTGCACAGTGGCAGATATGTAAATACGGCATTCACTTACCATTTCTCATGCATTAGGGTTCGAACACTCGAACACCTATACGGATTCCCCAGCACAGTGGCCGATATGTAAATACGGCCTTTACTAACCATTTCTGACGCATTACGGTTCGAACACTCGAACACCTATACGGATTCTCCTGCATAGTGGCAGATATGTAAATACGGCGTTTACTAACCATTTCTGACGCATTACGGTTCGAACACTCGAACACCTATACGGATTCTCCTGCACAGTGGCAGATATGTAAATACGGCATTTGCTTACCATTTCTGACGCATTACAGTTCGAACACTCGAACACCTATACGGATTCTCCTACGCAGTGGCAAATATGTAAATACGACGTTTACTGACCATTTCTCTTGCATTACGGTTCGAACACTCGAACACCAATACGGATTCTCCTGCACAGTGGCAGATATGTAAATACGGTGTTTACTTACAATTTCTCACGCATTACGGTTCGAACACTCGAACACCTATACAGATTCCCATGCACAGTGGCAGATATGTAAATACGACGTTTACTTACCATTTCTCATGCATTACGGTTCGAAAACTCGAGCACCTATACGGATTCTCCTGCACAGTGGCAGATTTTTAAATACGGCGTTTGCTAACCATTTCTCATGCATTAGGGTTCGAACACTCGGACACCTGTACGAATTCTCCTGCACAGTAGCAGATATGTAAATACGGCGTTTACTTACCATTTCTCTTGCATTACAGTTCGAACACTCGAACACCTATACGGATTCTCCTGCACAGTGGCAGATATGTAAATACGGCGTTTACTTACCATTTCTCACGCATTACGATTCGAATACTAGAACACCTACACGGATTCTCGTGCACAGTGGCAGACATGTAAATACGGCATTCACTTACCATTTCTCATGCATTAGGGTTCGAACACTCGAACACCTATACGGATTCTCGAGCACAGTGGTAGATATGTAAATACGGCCTTTATTTACAATTTCTCATGCATTACGGTTCGCACACTCGAACACCTATACGGATTCTCCTGCACAGTGGCAGATATGTAAATACGGCGTTTACTTACCATCTCTGATGCATTACGATTTGAACACTCGAACACCTACACGGATTCTCCTGCACAGTGGCAGATATGTAAATACGGCATTCACTTACCTTTTCTCATGCATTAGGATTCGAACACTCGAACACCTATACGGATTCTCCTGCACAGTGGCGGATATGTAAATACGGCGTTTACTTACCATTTCTCAGGCATTACGGTTCGAATACTAGAACACCTACACGGATTCTCGTGCACAGTGGCAGATATGTAAATACGGCATTCAGTTACCATTTCTCATGCATTAGGGTTCGAACACTCGAACACCTATACGGATTCTCTAGCACAGTGGCAGATATGTAAATACGGCGTTTACTAACCATTTCTGACGCATTACGGTTCGAACACTCGAACACCTATACGGATTCTCCTGCACAGTGGCAGATATGTAAATACGGCATTTACTTACCATTTCTGACGCATTACGGTTCGAACACGTGAACACCTATACGGATTCTCATGCATTAGGGTTCGAACACTCGAACACCTGTACGGATTCTCCTGCACAGTGCCAGAAATGTAAATAAGGTGTTTACTTACCATTTCTCACGCATTACGATTCGAACACTCGAACACCTATACGGATTCTCCAGCACAGTGGCAGATATGTAAATACGGCGTTTACTAACCATTTCTGACGCATTACGGTTCGAACACTCGAACACCTATACGGATTCTCCGGCACAGTGGCAGATATGTAAATACGGCATTTACTTACCATTTCTGACGCATTACGGTTCGAACACTCGAACACCTATACGGATTCTCCTGCACAGTGGCAGATATGTAAATACGGCGTTTACTTACCATTTCTCATGCATTACGGTTCGAACACTCGAACACCGATACGGATTCTCCAGCCCTGTGGCAGATATGTAAATACAGCATTTACTTACCATTTCTGCCGCATTACGGTTCGAACACTCGAACACCTATACGGATTCTCCTGCACAGTGGCAGATATGTAAATACAGCGTTTACTTACCATTTCTCATGCATTACGGTTCGAATACTCGAACACCTATACGGATTCTCCTGCACAGTGCCAGATATGTAAATACAGCGTTTACTAACCATTTCTGACGCATTACGGTTCGAACACTCGAACACCTATACGGATTCTCCTGCACAGTGGCAGATATGTAAATACGGCGTTTACTTACCATTTCTCATGCATTACGGTTCGAACAGTCGAACACCTATACGGATTCTCCTGCACAGTGGCAGATATGTAAATACGGCGTTTACTTACAATTTCTCACGCATTACAGTTCGAACACTCGAACACCTGTACGGATTCTCCTGCATAGTGGCAGATTTGTAAATACGGCGTTTACTTACCATTTCTCATGCATTATGGTTCGAACACTCGAACACCTATACGGATTCTCCAGCACAGTGGCAGATATGTAAATACGGCGTTACTTACCATTTCTGCCGCATTACGGTTCGAATACTCGAACACCTATACGGATTCTCCTGCACAGTGGCAGATATGTAAATACGGCATTTATTTACAATTTCTCATTCATCACGGTCCGCACACTTGAACACCTATATACGGATTCTCCTGCACAGTGGCAGATATGTAAATACGGCGTATACTTACCATTTCTGATGCATTACGATTTGAACACTCGAACACCTACACGGATTCTCCTGCACAGTGGCAGATATGTAAATACGGCATTGACTTACCATTTCTCATGCATTAGGGTTCGAACGCTCGAACACCTATACGGATTCTCCTCTGCAGTGGCGGATATGTAAATACGGCGTTTACAAGCCATTTCTGAAGCATTACGGTTCGAACACTCGAACACATACACAGATTCTCCTGCACAGTGGCAGATATGTAAATACGGCGTTTACTTACCATTTCTCCCGCATTACGGTTCGAATACTAGAACACCTACACGGATTCTCGTGCACAGTGGCAGATATGTAAATATGGCATTCACTTACCATTTCTCATGCATTAGGGTTCGAACACTCGAACACCTATACGGATTCTCCAGCACAGTGGCAGATATGTAAATACGGCGTTTACTAACCATTTCTGACGCATTACGGTTCGAACACGCGAACACCTATACGGATTCTCCTGCACAGTGGCAGATATGAAAATACGGCATTTACTTACCATTTCTGACGCATTACGGTTCGAACACTCGAACACCAATACGGATTCTCCTACGCAGCGGCAAATATGTAAATACGGCGTTTCCTGACCATTTCTCTTGCATTACGTTCGAACACTCGAACACCCTATACGGATTCTCCTGCACAGTGGTAGATATGTAAATACGGCGTTTACTTACAATTTCTCACGCATTACGGTTCGAACACTCGAACACCTATACAGATTCCCGTGCACAGTGGCAGATATGTAAATACGACGTTTACTTACCATTTCTCATGCATTACGGTTCAAACACTCGAGCACCTATACGGATTCTCCTGCACAGTGGCAGATTTTTAAATACGGCGTTTGCTAACCATTTCTCATGCATTAGGGTTCAACACTCGAACACCTATACGGATTCTCCTGCACAGTGGCAGATATGTAAATACGGCGTTTACTAACCATTTCTGACGCATTACGGTTCGAACACTCGAACACCTATACGGATTCTCCTGCACAGTGGCAGATATGTAAATACGGCATTTGCTTACCATTTCTGACGCATTACAGTTCGAACACTCGAACACCTATACGGATTCTCCTACGCAGTGGCAAATATGTAAATACGACGTTTACTGACCATTTCTCTTGCATTACGGTTCGAACACTCGAACACCAATACGGATTCTCCTGCACAGTGGCAGATATGTAAATAATGTGTTTACTTACAATTTCTCACGCATTACGGTTCGAACACTCGAACACTTATACAGATTCCCATGCACAGTGGCAGATATGTAAATACGACGTTTACTTACCATTTCTCATGCATTACGGTTCGAAAACTCGAGCACCTATACGGATTCTCCTGCACAGTGGCAGATTTTTAAATACGGCGTTTGCTAACCATTTCTCATGCATTAGGGTTCGAACACTCGGACACCTGTACGAATTCTCCTGCACAGTAGCAGATATGTAAATACGGCGTTTACTTACCATTTCTCTTGCATTACAGTTCGAACACTCGAACACCTATACAGATTCCCATGCACAGTGGCAGATATGTAAATACGACGTTTACTTACCATTTCTCATGCATTACGGTTCGAAAACTCGAGCACCTATACGGATTCTCCTGCACAGTGGCAGATTTTTAAATACGGCGTTTGCTAACCATTTCTCATGCATTAGGGTTCGAACACTCGGACACCTGTACGAATTCTCCTGCACAGTAGCAGATATGTAAATACGGCGTTTACTTACCATTTCTCTTGCATTACAGTTCGAACACTCGAACACCTATACGGATTCTCCTGCACAGTGGCAGATATGTAAATACGGCGTTTACTTACCATTTCTCACGCATTACGATTCGAATACTAGAACACCTACACGGATTCTCGTGCACAAGTGGCAGATATGTAAATACGGCATTCACTTACCATTTCTCATGCATTAGGGTTCGAACACTCGAACACCTATACGGATTCTCGAGCACAGTGGTAGATATGTAAATACGGCCTTTATTTACAATTTCTCATGCATTACGGTTCGCACACTCGAACACCTATACGGATTCTCCTGCACAGTGGTAGATATGTAAATACGGCGTTTACTTACCATCTCTGATGCATTACGATTTGAACACTCGAACACCTACACGGATTCTCCTGCACAGTGGCAGATATGTAAATACGGCATTCACTTACCTTTTCTCATGCATTAGGATTCGAACACTCGAACACCTATACGGATTCTCCTGCACAGTGGCGGATATGTAAATACGGCGTTTACTTACCATTTCTCACGCATTACGGTTCGAATACTAGAACACCAACACGGATTCTCGTGCACAGTGGCAGATATGTAAATACGGCATTCAGTTACCATTTCTCATGCATTAGGGTTCGAACACTCGAACACCTATACGGGTTCTCCAGCACAGTGGCAGATATGTAAATACGGCGTTTACTAACCATTTCTGACGCATTACGGTTCGAACACTCGAACACCTATACGGATTCTCCTGCACAGTGGCAGATATGTAAATACGGCATTTACTTACCATTTCTGACGCATTACGGTTCGAACACGTGAACACCTATACGGATTCTCATGCATTAGGGTTTGAACACTCGAACACCTGTACGGATTCTCCTGCACAGTGCCAGAAATGTAAATAAGGTGTTTACTTACCATTTCTCACGCATTACAATTCGAACACTCGAACACCTATACGGATTCTCCAGCACAGTGGCAGATATGTAAATACGGCGTTTACTAACCATTTCTGACGCATTACGGTTCGAACACTCGAACACCTATACGGATTCTCCGGCACAGTGGCAGATATGTAAATACGGCATTTACTTACCATTTCTGACGCATTACGGTTCGAACACTCGAACACCTATACGGATTCTCCTGCACAGTGGCAGATATGTAAATACGGCGTTTACTTACCATTTCTCATGCATTACGGTTCGAACACTCGAACACCGATACGGATTCTCCAGCACTGTGGCAGATATGTAAATACAACATTTACTTACCATTTCTGCCGCATTACGGTTCGAACACTCGAACACCTATACGGATTCTCCTGCACAGTGGCAGATATGTAAATACAGCGTTTACTTACCATTTCTCACGCATTACGGTTCGAATACTCGAACACCTATACGGATTCTCCTGCACAGTGCCAGATATGTAAATACAGCGTTTACTCACCATTTCTGACGCATTACGGTTCGAACACTCGAACACCTATACGGATTCTCCTGCACAGTGGCAGATATGTAAATACGGCGTTTACTTACCATTTCTCATGCATTACGGTTCGAACACTCGAACACCTATACGGATTCTCCTGCACAGTGGCAGATATGTAAATACGGCGTTTACTTACAATTTCTCACGCATTACAGTTCGAACACTCGAACACCTGTACGGATTCTCCTGCATAGTGGCAGATTTGTAAATACGGCGTTTACTTACCATTTCTCATGCATTATGGTTCGAACACTCGAACACCTATACGGATTCTCCAGCACAGTGGCAGATATGTAAATACGGCGTTACTTACCATTTCTGCCGCATTACGGTTCGAATACTCGAACACCTATACGGATTCTCCTGCACAGTGGCAGATATGTAAATACGGCATTTATTTACAATTTCTCATTCATCACGGTCCGCACACTTGAACACCTATACGGATTCTCCTGCACAGTGGCAGATATGTAAATACGGCGTATACTTACCATTTCTGATGCATTACGATTTGAACACTCGAACACCTACACGGATTCTCCTGCACAGTGGCAGATATGTAAATACGGCATTGACTTACCATTTCTCATGCATTAGGGTTCGAACGCTCGAACACCTATACGGATTCTCCTCTGCAGTGGCGGATATGTAAATACGGCGTTTACTTACCATCTCTGATGCATTACGATTTGAACACTCGAACACCTACACGGATTCTCCTGCACAGTGGCAGATATGTAAATACGGCATTCACTTACCTTTTCTCATGCATTAGGATTCGAACACTCGAACACCTATACGGATTCTCCTGCACAGTGGCGGATATGTAAATACGGCGTTTACTTACCATTTCTCACGCATTACGGTTCGAATACTAGAACACCTACACGGATTCTCGTGCACAGTGGCAGATATGTAAATACGGCATTCAGTTACCATTTCTCATGCATTAGGGTTCGAACACTCGAACACCTATACGGGTTCTCCAGCACAGTGGCAGATATGTAAATACGGCGTTTACTAACCATTTCTGACGCATTACGGTTCGAACACTCGAACACCTATACGGATTCTCCTGCACAGTGGCAGATATGTAAATACGGCATTTACTTACCATTTCTGACGCATTACGGTTCGAACACGTGAACACCTATACGGATTCTCATGCATTAGGGTTCGAACACTCGAACGCCTGTACGGATTCTCCTGCACAGTGCCAGAAATGTAAATAAGGTGTTTACTTACCATTTCTCACGCATTACGATTCGAACACTCGAACACCTATACGGATTCTCCAGCACAGTGGCAGATATGTAAATACGGCGTTTACTAACCATTTCTGACGCATTACGGTTCGAACACTCGAACACCTATACGGATTCTCCGGCACAGTGGCAGATATGTAAATACGGCATTTACTTACCATTTCTGACGCATTACGGTTCGAACACTCGAACACCGATACAGATTCTCCAGTACTGTGGCAGATATGTAAATACAGCATTTACTTACCATTTCTGCCGCATTACGGTTCGAACACTCGAACACCTATACGGATTCTCCTACACAGTGGCAGATATGTAAATACAGCGTTTACTTACCATTTCTCATGCATTACGGTTCGAATGCTCGAACACCTATACGGATTCTCCTGCACAGTGCCAGATATGTAAATACAGCGTTTACTAACCATTTCTGACGCATTACGGTTCGAACACTCGAACACCTATACGGATTCTCCTGCACAGTGGCAGATATGTAAATACGGCGTTTACTTATCATTTCTCATGCATTACGGTTCGAACACTCGAACACCTATACGGATTCTCCTGCACAGTGGCAGATATGTAAATACGGCGTTTACTTACCATTTCTCATGCATTACGGTTCGAACACTCGAACACCTATACGGATTCTCCTGCACAGTGGCAGATATGTAAATACGGCGTTTACTTACAATTTCTCACGCATTACAGTTCGAACACTCGAACACCTGTACGGATTCTCCTGCATAGTGGCAGATTTGTAAATACGGCGTTTACTTACCATTTCTCATGCATTAGGGTTCGAACACTCGAACACCTATACGGATTCTCCAACACAGTGGCAGATATGTAAATACGGCGTTACTTACCATTTCTGCCGCATTACGGTTCGAATACTCGAACACCTATACGGATTCTCCTGCACAGTGGCAGATATGTAAATACGGCATTTATTTACAATTTCTCATTCATCACGGTCCGCACACTTGAACACCTATACGGATTCTCCTGCACAGTGGCAGATATGTAAATACGGCGTATACTTACCACTTCTGATGCATTACGATTTGAACACTCGAACACCTACACGGATTCTCCTGCACAGTGGCAGATATGTAAATACGGCATTGACTTACCATTTCTCATGCATTAGGGTTCGAACGCTCGAACACCTATACGGATTCTCCTCTGCAGTGGCGGATATGTAAATACGGTGTTTACTTACCATCTCTGATGCATTACGATTTGAACACTCGAACACCTACACGGATTCTCCTGCACAGTGGCCGATATGTAAATACGGCATTCACTTACCTTTTCTCATGCATTAGGATTCGAACACTCGAACACCTATACGGATTCTCCGGCACAGTGGCGGATATGTAAATACGGCGTTTACTTACCATTTCTCACGCATTACGGTTCGAATACTAGAACACCTACACGGATTCTCGTGCACAGTGGCAGATATGTAAATACGGCATTCAGTTACCATTTCTCATGCATTAGGGTTCGAACACTCGAACACCTATACGGGTTCTCCAGCACAGTGGCAGATATGTAAATACGGCGTTTACTAACCATTTCTGACGCATTACGGTTCGAACACGCGAACACCTATACGGATTCTCCTGCACAGTGGCAGATATGAAAATACGGCATTTACTTACCATTTCTGACGCATTACGGTTCGAACACTCGAACACCTATACGGATTCTCCTGCACAGTGGCAGATATGCAAATATGGCGTTTACTTACAATTTCTCACGCATTACGGTTCGAACACTCGAACACCTATACAGATTCCCGTGCACAGTGGCAGATATGTAAATACGACGTTTACTTACCATTTCTCATGCATTACGGTTCAAACACTCGAGCACCTTTACGGATTCTCTTGCACAGTGGCAGATTTTTAAATACGGCGTTTGCTAACCATTTCTCATGCATTAGGGTTCAACACTCGGACACCTGTACGAATTCTCCTGCACAGTGGCAGATATGTAAATACGGCGTTTACTTACCATTTCTCTTGCATTACAGTTCGAACACTCGAACACCTATACGGATTCTACTGCACAGTGGCAAATATGTAAATACGGCGTTTACTTACCATTTCTCACGCATTACGGTTCGAATAGTAGAACACCTACACGGATTCTCGTGCACAGCAGCAGATATGTAAATACGGCATTCACTTACCATTTCTCATGCATTAGGGTTCGAACACTCGAACGCCTATACGGATTCTCCAGCACAGTGACAGAAATGTAAATACGACGTTTATTTACAATATCTCATGCATTACGGTTCGCACACACGAACACCTATACGGATTCTCCTGCACAGTGGCAGATATGTAAATACGGCGTTTTCTTACCATCTCTGATGCAGTACGATTTGAACACTCGAACACCTACACGGATTCTCCTGCACAGTGGCAGATATGTAAATCCGGCATTCACTTACCTTTTCTCATACATTAGGATTCCAACACTCGAACACCTATACGGATTCTCCTGCACAGTGGCGGATATGTAAATACGGCGTTTACTTACCATTTCTCACGCATTACGGTTCGAATACTAGAACACCTACACGGATTCTCGTGCACAGTGGCAGATATGTAAATACGGCATTCAGTTACCATTTCTCATGCATTAGGGTTCGAACACTCGAACACCTATACGGATTCTCCAGCACAGTGGCAAATATGTAAATACGGCGTTTACTAACCATTTCTGACGCATTACGGTTCGAACACTCGAACACCTATACGGATTCTCCTGCACAGTGGCAGATATGTAAATACGGCATTTACTTACCATTTCTGACGCATTACGGTTCGAACACTTGAACACCTATACGGATTCTCATGCATTAGGGTTCGAACACTCGAACACCTGTACGGATTCTCCTGCACAGTGCCAGAAATGTAAATAAGGTGTTTACTTACCATTTCTCCCGCATTACGATTCGAACACTCGAACACCTACACGGATTCTCCTGCACAGTGGCAGATATGTAAATACGGCGTTTACTTGCCATTTCTCACGCATTACGGTTGGAACACTGGAACACCTATACGGATTCTCCTGCGCAGTGGCAGATATGTAAATACGGCGTTTACTTACCATTTCTCATGCATTACGGTTCGAACACTCGAACACCGATACGGATTCTCCAGCACTGTGGCAAATATGTAAATACAGCATTTACTTACCCTTTCTGCCGCATTACGGTTCGAATACTCGAACACCTATACGGATTCTCCAGCACAGTGCCAGATATGTAAAAACAGCGTTTACTAACCATTTCTGACGCATTACGGTTCGAACACTCGAACACCTATACGGATTCTCCTGCACAGTGGCAGATATGTAAATACGGCGTTTACTTACCGTTTCTCATGCATTACGGTTCGAACACTCGAACACCTATACGGATTCTCCTGCACAGTGGCAGATATGTAAATACGGCGTTTACTTACAATTTCTCACGCATTACAGTTCGAACACTTGCACACCTGTACGGATTCTCCTGCATAGTGGCAGATTTGTAAATACGGCGTTTACTTACCATTTCTCATGCATTATGGTTCGAACACTCGAACACCTATACGGATTCTCCAGCACAGTGGCAGATATGTAAATACGGCGTTACTTACCATTTCTGCAAGCATTACGGTTCGAATACTCGAACACCTATACGGATTCTCCTGCACAGTGACAAATATGTAAATACGGCATTTATTTACAATTTCTCATGCATTACGGTTCGCACACTTGAACACCTATACGGATTCTCCTGCACAGTGGCAGATATGTAAATACGGCGTTTACTTACCATTTCTGATGCATTACGATTTGAACACTCGAACACCTACACGGATTCTCCTGCACAGTGGCAGATATGTAAATACGGCAGTCACTTACCATTTCTCATGCATTAGGGTTCGAACGCTCGAAACACCTATACGGATTCTCCTGTGCAGTGGCGGATATGTAAATGCGGCGTTTACTAGCCATTTCTGACGCATTACGGTTCGAACACTCGAACACATACACAGATTCTCCTGCACAGTGGCAGATATGTAAATACGGCCGTTTACTTACCATTTCTCCCGCATTAACGGTTCGAATACTAGAACACCTACACGGATTCTCGTGCACAGTGGCAGATATGTAAATACGGCATTCACTTACCATTTCTCATGCATTAGGGTTCGAACACTCGAACACCTATACGGATTCTCCAGCACAGTCGCAGATATGTAAATCCGGCGTTTACTAACCATTTCTGACGCATTACGGTTCGAACACTCGAACACCTATACGGATTCTCCTGCACAGTGGCAGATATGTAAATACGGCATTTACTTACCATTTCTGACGCATTACGGTTTGAACACTCGAACACCTATACGGATTCTCCTACGCAGTGGCAAATATGTAAATACGGCGTTTCCTGACCATTTCTCTTGCATTACGGTTCGAACACTCGAACACCTATACGGATCTCCTGCACAGTGGCAGGTATGTAAATACGGCGTTTACTTACAATTTCTCACGCATTACGGTTCGAACACTCGAACACCTATACAGATTCCCGTGCACAGTGGCAGATATGTAAATACGACGTTTACTTACCATTTCTCATGCGTTACGGTTCGAACACTCGAGCACCTATACGGATTCTCCTGCACAGTGGCAGATATGTAAATACGGCGTTTACTTACCATTTCTCACGCATTACGATTCCAATAGTAGAACACCTACACGGATTCTCGTGCACAGCAGCAGATATGTAAATACGGCATTCACTTACCGTTTCTCATACATTAGGGTTCGAACACTCGAACACCTATACGGATTCTCCAGCACAGTGACAGATATGTAAATACGACGTTTATTTACAATATCTCATGCATTACGGTTCGCACACACGAACACCTATACGGATTCTCCTGCACAGTGGCAGATATGTATATACGGCGTTACTCTTACCATTTCTGATGCATTACGATTTGAACACTCGAACACCTACACGGATTCTCCAGCACAGTGGCAGATATGTAAATACGGCATTCACTTACCGTTTCTCATGCATTAGGGTTCGAACACTCGAACACCTATATGGATTCTCCAGCACAGTGACAGATATGTAAATACGACGTTTATTTACAATATCTCATGCATTACGGTTCGCACACACGAACACCTATACGGATTCTCCCTGCACAGTGGCAGATATGTATATACGGCGTTACTTACCATTTCTGATGCATTACGATTTGAACACTCGAACACCTACACGGATTCTCCAGCACAGTGGCAGATATGTAAATACGGCGTTTACTTACCATTTCTCACGCATTACGGTTCAAACACTCGAACACCGATACGGATTCTCCTGCACAGTGGCAGATATGTAAATACGGCGTTTACTTACAATTTCTCACGCATTACGGTTCGAACACTCGAACACCTATACGGATTCTCCAGCACAGTGGCAGACATGTAAATACGGCGTTACTTACCATTTATGCCGCACTACGGTTCGAATACTCGAACACCTATACAGATTCTCGTGCACAGTGGCAGATATGTAAATACGGCGTTTATTTACAATTTCTCATGCATTACGGTTCACACACTCGAACACCAATACGGATTCTCCTGCACAGTGGCAGATCTGTAAATACGGCGTTCACTTACCATTTCTCATGCATTAGGGCTCGAACACTTCGAAGACCTATACGGATTCTCCAGCACAGTGGCTGATATGTAGATACGGCATTTACTTACCATTTCTGACGCATTACGGTTCGAACACAACGAACACCTATACGGATTCTCCTACACAGTGGCAGATATGTAAATACGGCGTTTACTTACAATTTCGCATGCATTACGGTTCACACACTCGAACACCAATACGGATTCTCCCTGCACAGTGGCAGATCTGTAAATACGGCGTTTACTTAACATTTCTGCCGCATTACGGTTCGAACACTCGAACACCTATACGGATTCTGCTGCACATGGGCAGATACGTAAATTCGGCGTTTACTTACCATTTCTGACGCATTACGGTTCGAACATTCGAACACCTATACGGATACTCCAGCACAATGGCAGATATGTAAATACAGCGTTTACTAACCATTTCTCATGCATTACGGTTCGTATACTCGAGCACCTATACGGATTCTCCTTCACAGTGGCAGATATGTAAACACGGCGTTTATTTAAAATTTCTGAACCATTACGGTTCGCACACTCGAACGCCTAGACGAATTCTCCTGCACAGTGGCAGATATGTAAATACGGCGTCTATTTACAATTTCTGAACCATTACGGTTCGCAACAGTTGCAGATATGTAAATACGACGTATACTTCCCATTTCTGATGCAGTACGGTTCGAACAATCGAACACCTATACGGATTCTCCTGCACAGTGGCAGATTTGTAAATACGGCGTTTATTTTGCATTTCTCATGCATTAGGGTTCGAACACTCGAACACCTGTACGGATTCTCCTGCACAGTGGCAGATATGTGAATACGGCGTTTACTTACCATTTCTGCTGCATTACGGTTCGAACACTCGAACACCTATACGGATTCTCCTGCACAATGGCAGATATGTAAATATGGCGTTTCTTTCCATTTCTCAGGCATTACGGTTCGAATACTAGAACACCTATGCGAATTCTCCTACACAGTGGCAGATATGTAAATACGGCGTTTACTTACCATTTCTCATGCATTATGGTTCGAACACTCGAACACCTGTACGAATTCTCCTGCACAGTGGCAGATATGTAAATAAGGCGTTTACATACCATTTCTCACGCATTACGGTTCGAACACTCGAACACCTATACGGATTCTCCTGCACAGTGGCAGATATGCAAATACGGCGTTTAGTTACCATTTCTCTTGCATGACGGTTCGAACACTTGAGCACCTATACGGATTCTCCTGCACAGTGGCAGATATGTAAATAAGGCGTTTACTTACCATTTCTCATGCATTAGGGTTCGAATACTAGAACACCTATGCGAATTCTCCTACACAGTGGCAGATATGTAAATACGGCGTTTACTTACCATTTCTCATGCATTATGGTTCCAACACTCGAACACCTGTACGAATTCTCCTACACAGTGGCAGATATATAAATAAGGCGTTTACTTACCATTTCTCACGCATTACGGTTCGAACACTCGAACACTTGTACGGATTCTACTGCACAGTGGCAGATATGTAAATAAGGCGTTTACTTACCATTTCTCACGCATTACGGTTCGCACACTCGAACACCTATACGGATTCTCCTGCACAGTGGCAGATATGCAAATACGGCGTTTAGTTACCATTTCTCATGCATGACGGTTCGAACACTCGTGCACCTATACGGATTCTCCAGCACAGTGGCAGATATGTAAATACGGCGTTTACTAACCATTTCTGACGCATTACGGTTCGAACACTCGAACACCTATATGGATTCTCCAGCACAGTGGCAGATTTGTAAATACGGCGTTTGCTAACCATTTCTCATGCATTAGGGTTCGACCACTCGAACACCTGTACGAATTCTCCTACACCATGGCAGATATGAAAATACGGCGTTTACTTACCGTTTCTCTTGCATTACGGTTCGAACACTCGAACACCTATACGGATTCTCCTGCATAGTGGCAGATATGTAAATACGGCGTTTACTTACAATTTCTCACGCATTACGGTTCAAACACTCGAACACCTACACGGATTCTCCTGCACAGTGGCGGATATGTAAATACGGCGTTTACTTAGAATTTCTCATGCATTACGGTTCGAACACTCGAACACTTATACGGATTCTCCTGCACAGTGGCAGATTTGTAAATACGGCGTTTACTTACCATTTCTCATGCATTATGGTTCGAACACTCGAACACCTATACAGATTCTCCAGCACAGTGGCAGATATGTAAATACGGCGTTTACTTACCATTTCTCATGCACTACGGTTCGAGTACTTGAACGCCTATACGGATTCTCCTTCACAGTGGCAGATATGTAAATACGGCGTTTACTTACCATTTCTCACGCATTACAATTTGAACACTCGAACACCTACATGGATTCTCGTGCACAGCGGCAGATATGTAAATACGGCATTCACTTACCGTTTCTCATGCACTAGGGTTCGGACACTCGAGCACGTATACGGATTCTCCAGCAAAGTGGCAGATATGTAAATAAGGCGTTTACTAACCATTTCTGTCGCATTACGATTCGAACACTCGAACACCTATACGGATTCTCCTGCACAGCGGCAGATATGTAAATACGGCATTTACTTCCCATTTCTCATGCATTACGGTTCAAACACTCGAACACCTATACGGATTCTCCTGCAAAGTGGCAGAAATGTAAATACGGCGTTTGCTTAACATTTCTGCCGCATTACGGTTCGAACACTCGAACACCTATACGGATTCTGCTGCACATGGGCAGATACGTAAATTCGGCGTTTACTTACCATTTCTGACGCATTACGGTTCGAACACTCGAACACCTATACGGATTCTCCTACACAGTGGCATATATGTAAATACGGCGTTTACTTAGAATTTCGCACGCATTACGGTTCGAACACTCGAACACCTATACGGATTCTCCTACACAGTGGCAGATATGTAACTACGGCGTTTACTGACAATCTCTCTTGCATTACGGTTCGAACACTCGAACACCTATACGGATTCTCCTACACAGTGGCAGATATGTAAATACGGCGTTTACTTACCATTTCTCACGCATTACGGTTCGAACACTCGAACACCGATACGGATTCTCCTGCATAGTGGCAGATATGTAAATACGGCGTTTACTTACAATTTCTCACGCATTACGGTTCGAACACTCGAACACCTATACGGATTCTCCAGCACAGTGGCAGACATGTAAATACGGCGTTACTTACCATTTATGCCGCACTACGGTTCGAATACTCGAACACCTATACAGATTCTCCTGCACAGTGGCAGATTTGTAAATACGGCGTTTATTTACAATTTCTCATGCATTACGGTTCACACACTCGAACACCAATACGGATTCTCCTGTACAGTGGCAGATCTGTAAATACGGCGTTCACTTACCATTTCTCATGCATTAGGGCTCGAACACTCGAAGACCTATACGGATTCTCCAGCACAGTGGCTGATATGTAAATACGGCATTTACTTACCGTTTCTGACGCATTACGGTTCGAACACTCGAACACCTATACGGATTCTCCTACACAGTGGCAGATATGTAAATACGGCGTTTACTGACAATTTCGCACGCATTACGGTTCGAACACTCGAACACCTATACGGATTCTCCTACACAGTGGCAGATATGTAACTACGGCGTTTACTGACAATCTCTCTTGCATTACGGTTCGAACACTCGAACACCTATACGGATTCTCCTGCACAGTGGCAGATATGTAAATACGGCGTTTACTTACCATTTCTCACGCATTACGGTTCGAACACTCGAACACCTATACGGATTCTCCTGCATAGTGGCAGATATGTAAATACGGCGTTTACTTACAATTTCTCACGCATTACGGTTCGAACACTCGAACACCTATACGGATTCTCCAGCACAGTGGCAGACATGTAAATACGGCGTTACTTACCATTTATGCCGCACTACGGTTCGAATACTCGAACACCTATACAGATTCTCCTGCACAGTGGCAGATATGTAAATACGGCGTTTATTTACAATTTCTCATGCATTACGGTTCACACACACTCGAACACCAATACGGATTCTCCTGCACAGTGGCAGATCTGTAAATACGGCATTTACTTAACATTTCTGCCGCATTACGGTTCGAACACTCGAACACCTATACGGATTCTGCTGCACATGGGCAGATACGTAAATTCGGCGTTTACTTACCATTTCTGACGCATTACGGTTCGAACACTGGAACACCTATACGGATACTCCAGCACAATGGCAGATATGTAAATACAGCGTTTACTAACCATTTCTCATGCATTACGGTTCGAATACTCGAGCACCTATACAGATTCTCCTTCACAGTGGCAGATATGTAAACACGGCGTTTATTTAAAATTTCTGAACCATTACGGTTCGCACACTCGAACGCCTAGACGAATTCTCCTGCACAGTGGCAGATATGTAAATACGGCGTCTATTTACAATTTCTGAACCATTACGGTTCGCACAGTTGCAGATATGTAAATACGACGTATACTTCCCATTTCTGATGCAGTACGGTTCGAACAATCGAACACCTATACGGATTCTCCTGCACAGTGGCAGATTTGTAAATACGGCGTTTATTTTGCATTTCTCATGCATTAGGGTTCGAACACTCGAACACCTGTACGGATTCTCCTGCACAGTGGCAGATATGTGAATACGGCGTTTACTTACCATTTCTGCTGCATTACGGTTCGAACACTCGAACACCTGTATGGATTCTCCTGCACAATGGCAGATATGTAAATACGGCGTTTACTTTCCATTTCTCAGGCATTACGGTTCGAATACTAGAACACCTATGCGAATTCTCCTACACAGTGGCAGATATGTAAATACGGCGTTTACTTACCATTTCTCATGCATTATGGTTCGAACACTCGAACACCTGTACGAATTCTCCTGCACAGTGGCAGATATGTAAATAAGGCGTTTACATACCATTTCTCACGCATTACGGTTCGAACACTCGAACACCTATACGGATTCTCCTGCACAGTGGCAGATATGCAAATACGGCGTTTAGTTACCATTTCTCTTGCATGACGGTTCGAACACTTGAGCACCTATACGGATTCTCCTGCACAGTGGCAGATATGTAAATAAGGCGTTTACTTACCATTTCTCATGCATTAGGGTTCGAATACTAGAACACCTATGCGAATTCTCCTACACAGTGGCAGATATGTAAATACGGCGTTTACTTACCATTTCTCATGCATTATGGTTCCAACACTCGAACACCTGTACGAATTCTCCTGCACAGTGGCAGATATATAAATAAGGCGTTTACTTACCATTTCTCACGCATTACGGTTCGAACACTCGAACACTTGTACGGATTCTACTGCACAGTGGCAGATATGTAAATAAGGCGTTTACTTACCATTTCTCACGCATTACGGTTCGCACACTCGAACACCTATACGGATTCTCCTGCACAGTGGCAGATATGCAAATACGGCGTTTAGTTACCATTTCTCATGCATGACGGTTCGAACACTCGTGCACCTATACGGATTCTCCAGCACAGTGGCAGATATGTAAATACGGCGTTTACTAACCATTTCTGACGCATTACGGTTCGAACACTCGAACACCTATATGGATTCTCCGGCACAGTGGCAGATTTGTAAATACGGCGTTTGCTAACCATTTCTCATGCATTAGGGTTCGACCACTCGAACACCTGTACGAATTCTCCTACACCATGGCAGATATGAAAATACGGCGTTTACTTACCATTTCTCTTGCATTACGGTTCGAACACTCGAACACCTATACGGATTCTCCTGCACAGTGGCAGATATGTAAATACGGCGTTTACTTACAATTTCTCACGCATTACGGTTCAAACACTCGAACACCTACACGGATTCTCCTGCACAGTGGCGGATATGTAAATACGGCGTTTACTTAGAATTTCTCATGCATTACGGTTCGAACACTCGAACACCTATACGGATTCTCCTGCACAGTGGCAGATTTGTAAATACGGCGTTTACTTACCATTTCTCATGCATTATGGTTCGAACACTCGAACACCTATACAGATTCTCCAGCACAGTGGCAGATATGTAAATACGGCGTTTACTTACCATTTCTCATGCACTACGGTTCGAGTACTTGAACGCCTATACGGATTCTCCTTCACAGTGGCAGATATGTAAATACGGCATTTACTTACCATTTCTCACGCATTACAATTTGAACACTCGAACACCTACATGGATTCTCGTGCACAGCGGCAGATATGTAAATACGGCATTCACTTACCATTTCTCATGCACTAGGGTTCGGACACTCGAGCACGTATACGGATTCTCCAGCAAAGTGGCAGATATGTAAATACGGCGTTTACTAACCATTTCTGTCGCATTACGATTCGAACACTCGAACACCTATACGGATTCTCCTGCACAGCGGCAGATATGTAAATACGGCATTTACTTCCCATTTCTCATGCATTACGGTTCAAACACTCGAACACCTATACGGATTCTCCTGCAAAGTGGCAGAAATGTAAATACGGCGTTTGCTTAACATTTCTGCCGCATTACGGTTCGAACACTCGAACACCTATACGGATTCTGCTGCACATGGGCAGATACGTAAATTCGGCGTTTACTTACCATTTCTGACGCATTACGGTTCGAACACTCGAACACCTATACGGATTCTCCTACACAGTGGCATATATGTAAATACGGCGTTTACTTAGAATTTCGCACGCATTACGGTTCGAACACTCGAACACCTATACGGATTCTCCTACACAGTGGCAGATATGTAACTACGGCGTTTACTGACAATCTCTCTTGCATTACGGTTCGAACACTCGAACACCTATACGGATTCTCCTACACAGTGGCAGATATGTAAATACGGCGTTTACTTACCATTTCTCACGCATTACGGTTCGAACACTCGAACACCGATACGGATTCTCCTGCATAGTGGCAGATATGTAAATACGGCGTTTACTTACAATTTCTCACGCATTACGGTTCGAACACTCGAACACCTATACGGATTCTCCAGCACAGTGGCAGACATGTAAATACGGCGTTACTTACCATTTATGCCGCACTACGGTTCGAATACTCGAACACCTATACAGATTCTCCTGCACAGTGGCAGATTTGTAAATACGGCGTTTATTTACAATTTCTCATGCATTACGGTTCACACACTCGAACACCAATACGGATTCTCCTGTACAGTGGCAGATCTGTAAATACGGCGTTCACTTACCATTTCTCATGCATTAGGGCTCGAACACTCGAAGACCTATACGGATTCTCCAGCACAGTGGCTGATATGTAAATACGGCATTTACTTACCGTTTCTGACGCATTACGGTTCGAACACTCGAACACCTATACGGATTCTCCTACACAGTGGCAGATATGTAAATACGGCGTTTACTGACAATTTCGCACGCATTACGGTTCGAACACTCGAACACCTATACGGATTCTCCTACACAGTGGCAGATATGTAACTACGGCGTTTACTGACAATCTCTCTTGCATTACGGTTCGAACACTCGAACACCTATACGGATTCTCCTGCACAGTGGCAGATATGTAAATACGGCGTTTACTTACCATTTCTCACGCATTACGGTTCGAACACTCGAACACCTATACGGATTCTCCTGCATAGTGGCAGATATGTAAATACGGCGTTTACTTACAATTTCTCACGCATTACGGTTCGAACACTCGAACACCTATACGGATTCTCCAGCACAGTGGCAGACATGTAAATACGGCGTTACTTACCATTTATGCCGCACTACGGTTCGAATACTCGAACACCTATACAGATTCTCCTGCACAGTGGCAGATATGTAAATACGGCGTTTATTTACAATTTCTCATGCATTACGGTTCACACACTCGAACACCAATACGGATTCTCCTGCACAGTGGCAGATCTGTAAATACGGCATTTACTTAACATTTCTGCCGCATTACGGTTCGAACACTCGAACACCTATACGGATTCTGCTGCACACATGGGCAGATACGTAAATTCGGCGTTTACTTACCATTTCTGACGCATTACGGTTCGAACACTGGAACACCTATACGGATACTCCAGCACAATGGCAGATATGTAAATACAGCGTTTACTAACCATTTCTCATGCATTACGGTTCGAATACTCGAGCACCTATACAGATTCTCCTTCACAGTGGCAGATATGTAAACACGGCGTTTATTTAAAATTTCTGAACCATTACGGTTCGCACACTCGAACGCCTAGACGAATTCTCCTGCACAGTGGCAGATATGTAAATACGGCGTCTATTTACAATTTCTGAACCATTACGGTTCGCACAGTGGCAGATATGTAAATACGACGTATACTTACCATTTCTGATGCAGTAACGGTTCGAACAATCGAACACCTATACGGATTCTCCTGCACAGTGGCAGATTTGTAAATACGGCGTTTATTTTGCATTTCTCATGCATTAGGGTTCGAACACTCGAACACCTGTACGGATTCTCCTGCACAGTGGCAGATATGTGAATACGGCGTTTACTTACCATTTCTGCTGCATTACGGTTCGAACACTCGAACACCTATACGGATTCTCCTGCACAATGGCAGATATGTAAATACGGCGTTTACTTTCCATTTCTTAGGCATTACGGTTCGAATACTAGAACACCTATGCGAATTCTCCTACACAGTGGCAGATATGTAAATACGGCGTTTACTTACCATTTCTCATGCATTATGGTTCGAACACTCGAACACCTGTACGAATTCTCCTGCACAGTGGCAGATATGTAAATAAGGCGTTTACATACCATTTCTCACGCATTACGGTTCGAACACTCGAACACCTATACGGATTCTCCTGCACAGTGGCAGATATGCAAATACGGCGTTTAGTTACCATTTCTCTTGCATGACGGTTCGAACACTCGAGCACCTATACGGATTCTCCTGCACAGTGGCAGATATGTAAATAAGGCGTTTACTTACCATTTCTCATGCATTAGGGTTCGAATACTAGAACACCTATGCGAATTCTCCTCCACAGTGGCAGATATGTAAATACGGCGTTTACTTACCATTTCGCATGCATTATGGTTCCAACACTCGAACGCCTGTACGAATTCTCCTGCACAGTGGCAGATATGTAAATAAGGCGTTTACTTACCATTTCTCACGCATTACGGTTCGAACACTCGAACACTTGTATGGATTCTCCTGCACAGTGGCAGATATGTAAATAAGGCGTTTACTTACCATTTCTCACGCATTACGGTTCGAACACTCGAACACCTATACGGATTCTCCTGCACAGTGGCAGATATGCAAATACGGCGTTTAGTTACCATTTCTCATGCATGACGGTTCGAACACTCGTGCACCTATACGGATTCTCCAGCACAGTGGCAGATATGTAAATACGGCGTTTACTAACCATTTCTGACGCATTACGGTTCGAACACTCGAACACCTATATGGATTCTCCGGCACAGTGGCAGATTTGTAATTACGGCGTTTGCTAACCATTTCTCATGCATTAGGGATCGAACACTCGAAAACCTGTACGAATTCTCCTGCACCATGGCAGATATGAAAATACGGCGTTTACTTACCATTTCTCTTGCATTACGGTTCGAACACTCGAACACCTATACGGATTCTCCTGCACAGTGGCAGATATGTAAATACGGCGTTTACTTACAATTTCTCACGCATTACGGTTCAAACACTCGAACACCTACACGGATTCTCCTGCACAGTGGCGGATATGTAATTACGGCGTTTACTTAGAATTTCTCATGCATTACGGTTCGAACACTCGAACACCTATACGGATTCTCCTGCACAGTGGCAGATTTGTAAATACGGC
Source organism: Camellia granthamiana (assembly GCA_036172215.1). Classification (NCBI taxonomy): domain Eukaryota; kingdom Viridiplantae; phylum Streptophyta; class Magnoliopsida; order Ericales; family Theaceae; genus Camellia; species Camellia granthamiana. Next base: position 173,614 of record JAXFYN010000401.1, on the reverse strand, counting down.
GTTTACTTACCATTTCTCATGCATTATGGTTCGAACAATCGAACACCTATACAGATTCTCCAGCACAGTGGCAGATATGTAAATACGGCGTTTACTTACTATTTCTCATGCACTACGGTTCGAGTACTTGAACGCCTATACGGATTCTCCTGCACAGTGGCAGATATGTAAATACGGCGTTTACTTACCATTTCTCACGCATTACAATTTTAACACTCGAACACCTACATGGATTCTCGTGCACAGCGGCAGATATGTAAATACGGCATTCACTTACCATTTCTCATGCACTAGGGTTCGGACACTCGAGCACGTATACGGATTCTCCAGCAAAGTGGCAGATATGTAAATACGGCGTTTACTAACCATTTCTGACGCATTACGGTTCGAACACTCGAACACCTATACGGATTCTCCTGCACAGCGGCAGATATGTAAATACGGCATTTACTTGCCATTTCTCATGCATTACGGTTCAAACACTCGAACACCTATACGGATTCTCCTGCAAAGTGGCAGAAATGTAAATACGGCGTTTGCTTAACATTTCTGCCGCATTACGGTTCGAACACTCGAACACCTATACCGATTCTGCTGCACATGGGCAGATACGTAAATTCGGCGTTTACTTACCATTTCTGACGCATTACGGTTCGAACACTCGAACACCTATACGGATACTCCAGCACAACGACAGATATGTAAATACAGCGTTTACTAACCATTTCTCATGCATTACGGTTCGAATACTCGAGCACCTGTACGGATTCTCCTTCACAGTGGCAGATATGTAAACACGGCGTTTCTTTAAAATTTCTGAACCATTACGGTTCGCACACTCGAACACCTATACGAATTCTCCTGCACAGTGGCAGATATGTAAATACGGCGTCTATTTACAATTTCTGAACCATTACGGTTCGCACAGTGGCAGATATGTAAATACGACGTATACTTACCATTTCTGATGCATTACGGTTCGAACAATTGAACACCTATACGGATTCTCCTGCACAGTGGCAAATTTGTAAATACGGCGTTTATTTTGCATTTCTCATGCATTAGGGTTCGAACACTCGAACACCGGTACGGATTCTCCTGCACAGTGGCAGATATGTGAATACGGCGTTTACTTACCATTTCTGCCGCATTACGGTTCGAACACTCGAACACCTATACGGATTCTCCTGCACAATGGCAGATATGTAAATACGGCGTTTACTTTCCATTTCTCAGGCGTTACGGTTCGAATACTAGAACACCTATGCGAATTCTCCTACACAGTGGCAGATATGTAAATACGGCGTTTACTTACCATTTCTCATGCATTATGGTTCGAACACTCGAACACCTGTACGAATTCTCCTGCACAGTGGCAGATATGTAAATAAGGCGTTTGCATACCATTTCTCACGCATTACGGTTCGAACACTCGAACACCTATACGGATTCTCCGGCACAGTGGCAAATATGCAAATACGGCGTGTAGTTACCATTTCTCTTGCATGACGGTTCGAACACCCGAGCACCTATACGGATTCGCCTGCACAGTGGCAGATATGTAAATAAGGCGATTACTTACCATTTCTCATGCATTAGGGTTCGAATACTAGAACACCTAGGCGAATTCTCCTACACAGTGGCAGATATGTAAATACGGCGTTTACTTACCAGTTCTCATGCATTATGGTTCCAACACTCGAACACCTGTACGAATTCTCCTGCACAGTGCCAGATATGTAAATAAGGCGTTTACTTACCATTTCTCACGCATTACGGTTCGAACACTCGAACACCTGTACGAATTCTCCTGCACAGTGGCAGATATGTAAATATGGCGTTTACTTACCATTTCTCATGCATTTCGGTTCGAACACTCGACCACCTATACGGATTCTCCTGCACAGTGGCAGATATGAAAATACGGCGTTTACTTACCATTTCTCATGCATTAGGGTTCGGACACTCGAACACCTATACGGATTCTCCAGCACAGTGGCAGATATGTAAATACGGCGTTTACTAACCATTTCTGACGCATTACGGTTCGAACACTCGAACACCTATACGGATTCTCCTGCACAGCGGCAGATATGTAAATACGGCATTTACTTGTCATTTCTCATGCATTACGGTTCCAACACTCGAACACCTATAAAATTCTCCTGCACAGTGGCAGAGATGTAAATACGGCGTTTACTTACCATTTCTCATGCATTACGGTTCGAACACTCGAACACCTATTCGGATTCTCCTGCACAGTGGCAGATATGTAAATACAGCGTTTACTTACCATTTCTGACGCATTACGGTTCGAACACTCGAACACCTATACGGATTATCCAGCACAATGGAAGATATGTAAATACAGCGTTTACTAACCATTTCTCATACGTTACGGTTCGAATACTCGAACACCTATACGAATTCTCCTGCACAGTGGCAGATATGTAAATACGGCGTTTATTTACAATTTCTGAACCATTTCGGTTCGCACACTCGAAGACCTATACGAATTCTCCTGCACAGTGGTAGATATGTAAATACGGCGTTTATTTACAATTTCTGAACCATTACGGTTCGCACACTCAAACACCTATACGGATTCTCCTGCACAGTGGCAGATATGTAAATACGACGTTTACTTACCATTTCTGATGCATTACGGTTCGAACACTCGAACACCAATACAGATTCTCCTATACAGTGGCAGATTTGTAAATACGGCGTTTATTTACCATTTCTCATGCATTAGGGTTCGAACACTCGAACACCAGTACGGATTCTCCTGCCCAGTGGCAGATATGTGAATACGGCGTTTACTTACCATTTCTGCCGCATTACGGTTCGAACACTCGAACACCGGTAAGGATTCTCCTGCACAATGGCAGATATGTAAATACGGCGTTTACTTTCCATTTCTCATGCATTACAGTTCGAATACTAGAACACCTATGCGGATTCTCCTGCACTGTGGCAGATTTGTAAATACGGCGTTTACTTACCGTTTCTCACGCATTATGGTTCGAACACTCGAACACTTGTACGAATTCTCCTGCACAGTGGCAGATATGTAAATACGGCGTTTACTTACCATTTCTCATGCATTGGGGTTCGAACACTCGAACACGAGTACGGATTCTCCTACATAGTGGCAGATATGTAAACACGGCGTTTACTAACCATTTCTGACGCATTACGGTTCGAACACTTGAACACCTATACGGATTCTCCTGCACAGTGGCAGATATGTAAATACGGCGTTTCCTGACCATTTCTCTTGCATTACGGTTCGAACACTCGAACACCTATTCGGATTGTCCTGCACAGTGGCAGATATGTAAATACGACGTTTACTTACAATTTCTCACGCATTACGGTTCGAACACTCGAACACCTATACAGATTTCCCTTCACAGTGGCAGATATGTAAATACGACGTTTACTTATCATTTCTCATGCATTACGGTTCGAACACTCGCGCTCCTATACGGATTCTCGTGCACAGTGGCAGATATGTAAATACGTCATTCACTTACCATTTCTCATGCATTAGGGTTCGAACACTCGAACACCTATACGGATTCTCGAGCACAGTGGTAGATATGTAAATACGGCCTTTATTTACAATTTCTCATGTATTACGGTTCGCACACTCGAACACCTATACGGATTCTCCTGCACAGTGGCAGATATGTAAATACGGCGTTTACTTACCATCTCTGATGCATTATGATTTGAACACTCGAACACCTACACGGATTCTCCTGCACAGTGGCAGATATGTAAATAGGGCATTCACTTACCTTTTCTCATGCATTAGGATTCGAACACTCGAACACCTATACGGATTCTCCTGCACAGTGGCGGATATGTAAATACGGCGTTTACTTACCATTTCTCACGCATTACGGTTCGAATACTAGAACCCCTACACAGATTCTCGTGCACAGTGGCAGATATATAAATACGGCATTCAGTTACCATTTCTCATGCATTAGGGTTCGAACACTCGAACACCTATACGGATTCTCCAGCACAGTGGCAGATATGTAAATACGGCGTTTACTAACCATTTCTGACGCATTACGGTTCGAACACTCGAACACCTATACGGATTCTCCTGCACAGTGGCAGATATGTAAATACGGCGCTTACTTACCATTTCTCATGCATTACAGTTCGAACACTCGAACACCTATACGGATTCTCCTGCACAGTGGCAGATATGTAAATACGGCATTTACTTACCATTTCTGACGCATTACGGTTCGAACACTTGAACACCTATACGGATTCTCATGCATTAGGGTTCGAACACTCGAACACCTGTACGGATTCTCCTGCACAGTGCCAGAAATGTAAATAAGGTGTTTACTTACCATTTCTCACGCATTACGATTCGAACACTCGTACACCTATACGGATTCTCCAGCACAGTGGCAGATATGTAAATACGGCGTTTACTAACCATTTCTGACGCATTACGGTTCGAATGCTCGAACACCTATACGGATTCTCCGGCACAGTGGCAGATATGTAAATACGGCATTTACTTACCATTTCTGACGCATTACGGTTCGAACACTCGAACACCTATACGGATTCTCCTGCACAGTGGCAGATATGTAAATACGGCATTTACTTACCATTTCTGACGCAATACGGTTTGAACACTCGAACACCTATACGGATTCTCCTACGCAGTGGCAAATATGTAAATACGGCATTTCCTGACCATTTCTCTTGCATTACGGTTCGAACACTCGAACACCTATACGGATTCTCCTGCACAGTGGCAGGTATGTAAATACGGCGTTTACTTACAATTTCTCACGCATTACGGTTCGAACACTCGAACACCTATACAGATTGCCGTGCACAGTGGTAGATATGTAAATACGACGTTTACTTACCATTTCTCATGCGTTACGGTTCGAACACTCGAGCACCAATACGGATTCTCCTGCACAGTGGCAGATTTTTAAATACGGCGTTTGCTAACCATTTCTCATGCATTAGGGTTCGAACACTCGGACACCTGTACGAATTCTCCTGCACAGTGGCAAATATGTAAATACGGCGTTTACTTACCATTTCTCACGCATTACGGTTCGAATAGTAGAACACCTACACGGATTCTCGTGCACAGCAGCAGATATGTAAATACGGCATTCACTTACCATTTCTCATGCATTAGGGTTCGAACACTCGAACACCTATACGGATTCTCCAGCACAGTGACAGATATGTAAATACGACGTTTATTTACAATATCTCATGCATTACGGTTCGCACACACGAACTCCTATACGGATTCTCCTGCACAGTGGCAGATATGTAAATACTGCGTTACTTACCATTTCTGATGCATTACGATTTGAACACTCGAACACCTACACGGATTCTCCAGCACAGTGGCAGATATGTAAATACGGCATTCACTTACCATTTCTCATGCATTAGGGTTCGAACACTCGAACACCTATACGGATTCTCCTGCACAGTGGCGGATATGTAAATACGGCGTTTACTAACCATTTCTGACGCATTACGGTTCGAACACTCGAACACCAACACAGATTCTCCTGCACAGTGGCAGATATGTAAATACGGCGTTTACTTACCATTTCTCACGCATTACGGTTCGAATACTAGAACACCTATACGGATTCTCGTGCACAGTGGCAGATATGTAAATACGGCATTCAGTTACCATTTCTCAGGCATTAGGGTTCGAACACTCGAACACCTATACGGATTCTCCAGCACAGTGGCAGATATGTAAATACGGCGTTTACTAACCATTTCTGACGCATTACGGTTCGAACACTCGATCACCTATACGGATTCTCCTGCAAAGTGGCAGATATGTAAATACGGCATTTACTTACCATTTCTGACGCATTACGGTTCGAACACTTGAACACCTATACGGATTCTCATGCATTAGGGTTCGAACACTCGAACACCTGTACGGATTCTCCTGCACAGTGCCAGAAATGTAAATAAGGTGTTTACTTACCATTTCACCCGCATTACGATTCGAACACTCGAACACCTATACAGATTCTCCTGCACAGTGGCAGATACGTAAATACGGCGTTTACTTGCCATTTCTCACGCATTACGGTTCGAACATTGGAACACCTATACGGATTCTCCTGCACAGTGGCAGATATGTAAATACGGCGTTTACTTACCATTTCTCATGCATTACGGTTCGAACACTCGAACACCTATACGGATTCTCCTGCACAATGGCAGATATGTAAATACGGTGTTTACTTACCATTTCTCATGTATTACGGTTCGAACACTCGAACACCGATACGGATTCTCCAGCACTGTGGCAGATATGTAAATACAGCATTTACTTACCCTTTCTGCCGCATTACGGTTCGAACACTCGAACACCTATACGGATTCTCCTACACAGTGGCAGATATGTAAATACAGCGTTTACTTACCATTTCTCATGCATTACGGTTCGAATACTCGAACACCTATACGGATTCTCCTGCACAGTGCCAGATATGTAAAAACAGCGTTTACTAACCATTTCTGACGCATTACGGTTCGAACACTCGAACACCTATACGGATTCTCCTGCACAGTGGCAGATATGTAAATATGGCGTTTACTTACCATTTCTCATGCATTACGGTTCGAACAGTCGAACACCTATACGGATTCTCCTGCACAGTGGCAGATATGTAAATACGGCATTTACTTACAATTTCTCACGCATTACAGTTCGAACACTTGAACACCTGTACGGATTCTCCTGCATAGTGGCAGATTTGTAAATACGGCGTTTACTTACCATTTCTCATGCATTATGGTTCGAACACTCGAACACCTATACGGATTCTCCAGCACAGTGGCAGATATGTAAATACGACGTTACTTACCATTTCTGCAGCATTACGGTTCGAATACTCGAACACCTATATGGATTCTCCTGCACAGTGGCAGATATGTAAATACGGCATTTATTTACAATTTCTCATGCATTACGGTTCGCACACTTGAACACCTATACGGATTCTGCTGCACAGTGGCAGATATGTAAATACGGCGTTTACTTACCATTTCTGATGCATTACGATTTGAACACTCGAACACCTACACGGATTCTCCTGCACAGTGGAAGATATGTAAATACGGCATTCACTTACCATTTCTCATGCATTAGGGTTCGAACGCTCGAACACCTATACGGATTCTCCTGTGCAGTGGCGGATATGTAAATGCGGCGTTTACTAGCCATTTCTGACGCATTACGGTTCGAACACTCGAACACATACACAGATTCTCCTGCACAGTGGCAGATATGTAAATACGGCGTTTACTTACCATTTCTCCCGCATTACGGTTCGAATACTAGAACACCTACACGGATCCTCGTGCACAGTGGCAGATATGTAAATACGGCATTCACTTACCATTTCTCATGCATTAGGGTTCGAACACTCGAACACCTATACGGATTCTCCAGCACAGTCGTAGATATGTAAATCCGGCGTTTACTAACCATTTCTGACGCATTACGGTTCGAACACTCGAACACCTATACGGATTCTCCTGCACAGTGGCAGATATGTAAATACGGCATTTACTTACCATTTCTGACGCATTACGGTTTGAACACTCGAACACCTATACGGATTCTCCTACGCAGTGGCAAATATGTAAATACGGCGTTTCCTGACCATTTCTCTTGCATTACGGTTCGAACACTCGAACACCTATACGGATTCTCCTGCACAGTGGCAGGTACGTAAATACGGCGTTTACTTACAATTTCTCACGCATTACGGTTCGAACACTCGAACACCTATACAGATTCCCGTGCACAGTGGCAGATATGTAAATACGACGTTTACTTACCATTTCTCATGCGTTACGGTTCGAACACTCGAGCACCTATACGGATTCTCCTGCACAGTGGCAGATATGTAAATACGGCGTTTACTTACCATTTCTCACGCATTACGGTTCGAATAGTAGAACACCTACACGGATTCTCGTGCACAGCAGCAGATATGTAAATACGGCATTCACTTACCGTTTCTCATGCATTAGGGTTCGAACACTCGAACACCTATACGGATTCTCCAGCACAGTGACAGATATGTAAATACGACGTTTATTTACAATATCTCATGCATTACGGTTCGCACACACGAACACCTATACGGATTCTCCTGCACAGTGGCAGATATGTATATACGGCGTTACTTACCATTTCTGATGCATTACGATTTGAACACTCGAACACCTACACGGATTCTCCAGCACAGTGGCAGATATGTAAATACGGCATTCACTTACCGTTTCTCATGCATTAGGGTTCGAACACTCGAACACCTATATGGATTCTCCAGCACAGTGACAGATATGTAAATACGACGTTTATTTACAATATCTCATGCATTACGGTTCGCACACACGAACACCTATACGGATTCTCCTGCACAGTGGCAGATATGTATATACGGCGTTACTTTCCATTTCTGATGCATTACGATTTGAACACTCGAACACCTACACGGATTCTCCAGCACAGTGGCAGATATGTAAATACGGCGTTTACTTACCATTTCTCACGCATTACGGTTCAAACACTCGAACACCGATACGGATTCTCCTGCACAGTGGCAGATATGTAAATACGGCGTTTACTTACAATTTCTCACGCATTACGGTTCGAACACTCGAACACCAATACGGATTCTCCAGCACAGTGGCAGACATGTAAATACGGCGTTATTACCATTTATGCCGCACTACGGTTCGAATACTCGAACACCTATACAGATTCTCGTGCACAGTGGCAGATATGTAAATACGGCGTTTATTTACAATTTCTCATGCATTACGGTTCACACACTCGAACACCAATACGGATTCTCCTGCACAGTGGCAGATCTGTAAATACGGCGTTCACTTACCATTTCTCATGCATTAGGGCTCGAACACTCGAAGACCTATACGGATTCTCCAGCACAGTGGCTGATATGTAGATACGGCATTTACTTACCATTTCTGACGCATTACGGTTCGAACACACGAACACCTATACGGATTCTCCTACACAGTGGCAGATATGTAAATACGGCGTTTACTTACAATTTCGCATGCATTACGGTTCACACACTCGAACACCAATACGGATTCTCCTGCACAGTGGCAGATCTGTAAATACGGCGTTTACTTAACATTTCTGCCGCATTACGGTTCGAACACTCGAACACCTATACGGATTCTGCTGCACATGGGCAGATACGTAAATTCGGCGTTTACTTACCGTTTCTGACGCATTACGGTTCGAACATTCGAACACCTATACGGATACTCCAGCACAATGGCAGATATGTAAATACAGCATTTACTAACCATTTCTCATGCATTACGGTTCGAATACTCGAGCACCTATACGGATTCTCCTTCACAGTGGCAGATATGTAAACATGGCGTTTATTTAAAATTTCTGAACCATTACGGTTCGCACACTCGAACACCTAGACGAATTCTCCTGCACAGTGGCAGATATGTAAATACGGCGTCTATTTACAATTTCTGAACCATTACGGTTCGCACAGTGGCAGATATGTAAATACGACGTATACTTACCATTTCTGATGCAGTACGGTTCGAACAATCGAACACCTATATGGATTCTCCTGCACAGTGGCAGATTTGTAAATACGGCGTTTATTTTGCATTTCTCATGCATTAGGGTTCGAACACTCGAACACCTGTACGGATTCTCCTGCACAGTGGCAGATATGTGAATACGGCGTTTACTTACCATTTCTGCTGCATTACGGTTCGAACACTCGAACACCTATACGGATTCTCCGGCACAATGGCAGATATGTAAATACGGCGTTTACTTTCCATTTCTCAGGCATTACGGTTCGAATACTAGAACACCTATGCGAATTCTCCTACACAGTGGCAGATATGTAAATACGGCGTTTACTTACCATTTCTCATGCATGATGGTTCGAACACTCGAACACCTGTACGAATTCTCCTGCACAGTGGCAGATATGTAAATAAGGCGTTTACATACCATTTCTCACGCATTACGGTTCGAACACTCGAACACCTATACGGATTCTCCTGCACAGTGGCAGACATGCAAATACGGCGTTTAGTTACCATTTCTCTTGCATGACGGTTCGAACACTCGAGCACCTATACGGATTCTCCTGCACAGTGGCAGATATGTAAATAAGGCGTTTACTTACCATTTCTCATGCATTAGGGTTCGAATACTAGAACACCTATGCGAATTCTCCTCCACAGTGGCAGATATGTAAATACGGCGTTTACTTACCATTTCTCATGCATTATGGTTCCAACACTCGAACACCTGTACGAATTCTCCTGCACAGTGGCATATATGTAAATAAGGCGTTTACTTACCATTTCTCACGCATTACGGTTCGAACACTCGAACACTTGTATGGATTCTCCTGCACAGTGGCAGATATGTAAATAAGGCATTTACTTACCATTTCTCACGCATTACGGTTCGAACACTCGAACACCTATACAGATTCTCCTGCACAGTGGCAGATATGCAAATACGGCGTTTAGTTACCATTTCTCATGCATGACGGTTCGAACACTCGTGCACCTATACGGATTCTCCAGCACAGTGGCAGATATGTAAATACGGCGTTTACTAACCATTTCTGACGCATTACAGTTCGAACACTCGAACACCTATATGGATTCTCCGGCACAGTGGCAGATTTGTAAATACGGCGTTTGCTAACCATTTCTCATGCATTAGGGATCGAACACTCGAACACCTGTACGAATTCTACTGCACCATGGCAGATATGAAAATACGGCGTTTACTTACCATTTCTCTTGCATTACGGTTCGAACACTCGAACACCTATACGGATTCTCCTGCACAGTGGCAGATATGTAAATACGGCGTTTACTTACAATTTCTCACGCATTACGGTTCAAACACTCGAACACCTACACGGATTCTCCTGCACAGTGGCGGATATGTAAATACGGCGTTTACTTAGAATTTCTCATGCATTACGGTTCGAACACTCGAACACCTATACGGATTCTCCTGCACAGTGGCAGATTTGTAAATACGGCGTTTACTTACCATTTCTCATGCATTATGGTTCGAACACTCGAACACCTATACAGATTCTCCAGCACAGTGGCAGATATGTAAATACGGCGTTTACTTACCATTTCTCATGCACTACAGTTCGAGTACTTGAACGCCTATACGGATTCTCCTGCACAGTGGCAGATATGTAAATACGGCGTTTACTAACCATTTCTGACGCATTACGGTTCGAACACTCGAACACCTATACGGATTCTCCTGCACAGCGGCAGATATGTAAATACGGCATTTACTTGCCATTTCTCATGCATTACGGTTCAAACACTCGAACACCTATACGGATTCTCCTGCAAAGTGGCAGAAATGTAAATACGGCGTTTGCTTAACATTTCTGCCGCATTACGGTTCGAACACTCGAACACCTATACCGATTCTGCTGCACATGGGCAGATACGTAAATTCGGCGTTTACTTACCATTTCTGACGCATTACGGTTCGAACACACGAACACCTATACGGATACTCCAGCACAACGACAGATATGTAAATACAGCGTTTACTAAACATTTCTCATGCATTACGGTTCGAATACTCGAGCACCTGTACGGATTCTCCTTCACAGTGGCAGATATGTAAACACGGCGTTTCTTTAAAATTTCTGAACCATTACGGTTCGCACACTCGAACACCTATACGAATTCTCCTGCACAGTGGCAGATATGTAAATACGGCCTCTATTTACAATTTCTGAACCATTACGGTTCGCACAGTGGCAGATATGTAAATACGACGTATACTTACCATTTCTGATGCATTACGGTTCGAACAATCGAACACCTATACGGATTCTCCTGCACAGTGGCAAATTTGTAAATACGGCGTTTATTTTGCATTTCTCATGCATTAGGGTTCGAACACTCGAACACCGGTACGGATTCTCCTGCACAGTGGCAGATATGTGAATACGGCGTTTACTTACCATTTCTGCCGCATTACGGTTCGAACACTCGAACACCTATACGGATTCTCCTGCACAATGGCAGATATGTAAATACGGCGTTTACTTTCCATTTCTCAGGCGTTACGGTTCGAATACTAGAACACCTATGCGAATTCTCCTACACAGTGGCAGATATGTAAATACGGCGTTTACTTACCATTTCTCATGCATTATGGTTCGAACACTCGAACACCTGTACGAATTCTCCTGCACAGTGGCAGATATGTAAATAAGGCGTTTGCATACCATTTCTCACGCATTACGGTTCGAACACTCGAACACCTATACGGATTCTCCTGCACAGTGGCAAATATGCAAATACGGCGTGTAGTTACCATTTCTCTTGCATGACGGTTCGAACACTCGAGCACCTATACGGATTCTCCTGCACAGTGGCAGATATGTAAATAAGGCGTTTACTTACCATTTCTCATGCATTAGGGTTCGAATACTAGAACACCTAGGCGAATTCTCCTACACAGTGGCAGATATGTAAATACGGCGTTTACTTACCATTTCTCATGCATTATGGTTCCAACACTCGAACACCTGTACGAATTCTCCTGCACAGTGGCAGATATGTAAATAAGGCGTTTACTTACCATTTCTCACGCATTACGGTTCGAACACTCGAACACCTGTACGAATTCTCCTGCACAGTGGCAGATATGGAAATATGGCGTTTACTTACCATTTCTGATGCATTTCGGTTCGAACACTCGAGCACCTATACGGATTCTCCTGCACAGTGGCAGATATGAAAATACGGCGTTTACTTACCATTTCTCATGCATTAGGGTTCGGACACTCGAACACCTATACGGATTCTCCAGCACAGTGGCAGATATGTAAATACGGCGTTTACTAACCATTTCTGACGCATTACGGTTCGAACACTCGAACACCTATACGGATTCTCCTGCACAGCGGCAGATATGTAAATACGGCATTTACTTGTCATTTCTCATGCATTACGGTTCCAACACTCGAACACCTATAAAATTCTCCTGCACAGTGGCAGAGATGTAAATACGGCGTTTACTTACCATTTCTCATGCATTACGGTTCGAACACTCGAACACCTATTCGGATTCTCCTGCACAGTGGCAGATATGTAAATACAGCGTTTACTTACCATTTCTGACGCATTACGGTTCGAACACTCGAACACCTATACGGATTATCCAGCACAATGGAAGATATGTAAATACAGCGTTTACTAACCATTTCTCATACGTTGCGGTTCGAATACTCGAACACCTATACGAATTCTCCTGCACAGAGGCAGATATGTAAATACGGCGTTTATTTACAATTTCTGAACCATTTCGGTTCGCACACTCGAAGACCTATACGAATTCTCCTGCACAGTGGTAGATATGTAAATACGGCGTTTATTTACAATTTCTGAACCATTACGGTTCGCACACTCAAACACCTATACGGATTCTCCTGCACAGTGGCAGATATGTAAATACGACGTTTACTTACCATTTCTGATGCATTACGGTTCGAACACTCGAACACCAATACAGATTCTCCTATACAGTGGCAGATTTGTAAATACGGCGTTTATTTACCATTTCTCATGCATTAGGGTTCGAACACTCGAACACCAGTACGGATTCTCCTGCCCAGTGGCAGATATGTGAATACGGCGTTTACTTACCATTTCTGCCGCATTACGGTTCGAACACTCGAACACCGGTAAGGATTCTCCTGCACAATGGCAGATATGTAAATACGGCGTTTACTTTCCATTTCTCATGCATTACAGTTCGAATACTAGAACACCTATGCGGATTCTCCTGCACTGTGGCAGATTTGTAAATACGGCGTTTACTTACCGTTTCTCACGCATTATGGTTCGAACACTCGAACACTTGTACGAATTCTCCTGCACAGTGGCAGATATGTAAATACGGCGTTTACTTACCATTTCTCATGCATTGGGGTTCGAACACTCGAACACGAGTACGGATTCTCCTACATAGTGGCAGATATGTAAACACGGCGTTTACTAACCATTTCTGACGCATTACGGTTCGAACACTTGAACACCTATACGGATTCTCCTGCACAGTGGCAGATATGTAAATACGGCGTTTCCTGACCATTTCTCTTGCATTACGGTTCGAACACTCGAACACCTATTCGGATTGTCCTGCACAGTGGCAGATATGTAAATACGGCGTTTACTTACAATTTCTCACGCATTACGGTTCGAACACTCGAACACCTATACAGATTTCCCTTCACAGTGGCAGATATGTAAATACGACGTTTACTTATCATTTCTCATGCATTACGGTTCGAACACTCGGGCTCCTATACGGATTCTCGTGCACAGTGGCAGATATGTAAATACGGCATTCACTTACCATTTCTCATGCATTAGGGTTCGAACACTCGAACACCTATACGGATTCTCGAGCACAGTGGTAGATATGTAAATACGGCCTTTATTTACAATTTCTCATGTATTACGGTTCGCACACTCGAACACCTATACGGATTCTCCTGCACAGTGGCAGATATGTAAATACGGCGTTTACTTACCATCTCTGATGCATTATGATTTGAACACTCGAACACCTACACGGATTCTCCTGCACAGTGGCAGATATGTAAATACGGCATTCACTTACCTTTTCTCATGCATTAGGATTCGAACACTCGAACACCTATACGGATTCTCCTGCACAGTGGCGGATATGTAAATACGGCGTTTACTTACCATTTCTCACGCATTACGGTTCGAATACTAGAACCCCTACACAGATTCTCGTGCACAGTGGCAGATATATAAATACGGCATTCAGTTACCATTTCTCATGCATTAGGGTTCGAACACTCGAACACCTATACGGATTCTCCAGCACAGTGGCAGATATGTAAATACGGCGTTTACTAACCATTTCTGACGCATTACGGTTCGAACACTCGAACACCTATACGGATTCTCCTGCACAGTGGCAGATATGTAAATACGGCGCTTACTTACCATTTCTCATGCATTACGGTTCGAACACTCGAACACCTATACGGATTCTCCTGCATAGTGGCAGATATGTAAATACGGCATTTACTTACCATTTCTGACGCATTACGGTTCGAACACTTGAACACCTATACGGATTCTCATTTATTAGGGTTCGAACACTCGAACACCTGTACGGATTCTCCTGCACAGTGCCAGAAATGTAAATAAGGTGTTTACTTACCATTTCTCACGCATTACGATTCGAACACTCGTACACCTATACGGATTCTCCGGCACAGTGGCAGATATGTAAATACGGCGTTTACTAACCATTTCTGACGCATTACGGTTCGAATGCTCGAACACCTATACGGATTCTCCGGCACAGTGGCAGATATGTAAATACGGCATTTACTTACCATTTCTGACGCATTACGGTTCGAACACTCGAACACCTATACGGATTCTCCTGCACAGTGGCAGATATGTAAATACGGCGTTTACTTACCATTTCTCATGCGTTACGGTTCGAACACTTGAACATCGATACGGATTTTCCAGCACTGTGGCAGATATGTAAATACAGCATTTACTTACCATTTCTGCCGCATTACGGTTCGAACACTCGAACACCTATACGGATTCTCCTGCACAGTGGCAGATATGTAAATACAGCGTTTACTTACCATTTCTCATGCATTACGGTTCGAATACTCGAACACCTATACGGATTCTCCTGCACAGTGCCAGATATGTAAATACAGCGTTTACTAACCATTTCTGACGCATTACGGTTCGAACACTCGAACACCTATACGGATTCTCCTGCACAGTGGCAGATATGTAAATACGGCGTTTACTTACCATTTCTCATGCATTACGGTTCGAACACTCGAACACCTATACGGATTCTCCTGCACAGTGGCAGATATGTAAATACGGCGTTTACTTACAATTTCTCACGCATTACAGTTCGAACACTCGAACACCTGGACGGATTCTCCTGCATAGTGGCAGATTTGTAAATACGGCGTTTACTTGCCATTTCTCATGCATTATGGTTCGAACACTCGAACACCTATACGGATTCTCCAACACAGTGGCAGATATGTAAATACGGCGTTACTTACCACTTCTGCCGCATTACGGTTTGAATACTCGAACACCTATACGGATTCTCCAACACAGTGGCAGATATGTAAATACGGCGTTACTTACCACTTCTGCCGCATTACGGTTCGAATACTCGAACACCTATACGGATTCTCCTGCACAGTGGCAGATATGTAAATACGGCATTTATTTACAATTTCTCATGCATTACGGTCCGCACACTTGAACACCTATACGGATTCTCCTGCACAGTGGCAGATATGTAAATACGGCGTATACTTACCATTTCTGATGCATTACGATTTGAACACTCGAACACCTACACGGATTCTCCTGCACAGTGGCAGATATGTAAATACGGCATTGACTTACCATTTCTCATGCATTAGGGTTCGAACGCTCGAACACCTATACGGATTCTCCTGTGCAGTGGCAGATATGTAAATACGGCGTTTACTAGCCATTTCTGACGCATTACGGTTCGAACACTCGAACACATACACAGATTCTCCTGCACAGTGGCAGATATGTAAATACGGCGTTTACTAACCATTTCTGACGCATTACGGTTCGAACACTCGAACACCTATACGGATTCTCCTGCACAGTGGCAGATATGAAAATACGGCATTTACTTACCATTTCTGACGCAGTACGGTTCGAACACTCGAACACCAATACGGATTCTCCTACGCAGTGGCAAATATGTAAATACGGCGTTTCCTGACCATTTCTCTTGCATTACGGTTCGAACACTCGAACACCTATACGGATTCTCCTGCACAGTGGCAGATATGTAAATACGGCGTTTACTTACAATTTCTCACGCATTACGGTTCAAACACTCGAGCACCTATACGGATTCCCCTGCATAGTGGCAGATTTTTAAATACGGCGTTTGCTAGCCATTTCTCATGCATTAGGGTTCGAACACTCGGACACCTGTACGAATTCTCCTGCACAGTGGCAGATATGTAAATACGGCGTTCACTTACCATTTCTCTTGCATTACAGTTCGAACACTCGAACACCTATACGGATTCTCCTGCACAGTGGCAAATATGTAAATACGGCGTTTACTTACCATTTCTCACGCATTACGGTTCGAATAGTAGAACACCTACACGGATTCTCGTGCACAGCAGCAGATATGTAAATACGGCATTCACTTACCATTTCTCATGCATTAGGGTTCGAACACTCGAACACCTATATGGATTCTCCAGCACAGTGACAGAAATGTAAATACGACGTTTATTTACAATATCTCATGCATTACGGTTCGCACACACGAACACCTATACGGATTCTCCTGCACAGTGGCAGATATGTAAATACGGTGTTTTCTTACCATCTCTGATGTATTACGATTTGAACACTCGAACACCTACACGGATTCTCCTGCACAGTGGCAGATATGTAAATACGGCATTCACTTACCTTTTCTCATACATTAGGATTCGAACACTCGAACACCTATACGGATTCTCCTGCACAGTGGCGGATATGTAAATACGGCGTTTACTTACCATTTCTCACGCATTACGGTTCGAATACTGGAACACCTACACGGATTCTCGTGCACATTGGCAGATATGTAAATACGGCATTCAGTTACCATTTCTCATGCATTAGGGTTCGAACACTCGAACACCTATACGGATTCTCCAGCACAGTGGCAGATATGTAAATACGGCGTTTACTAACCATTTCTGACGCATTACGGTTCGAACACTCGAACACCTATACGGATTCTCCTGCAAAGTGGCAGATATGTAAATACGGCATTTACTTACCATTTCTGACGCATTACGGTTCGAACACTTGAACACCTATACGGATTCTCATGCATTAGGGTTCGAACACTCGAACACCTGTACGGATTCTCCTGCACAGTGCCAGAAATGTAAATAAGGTGTTTACTTACCATTTCTCCCGCATTACGATTCGAACACTCGAACACCTATACGGATTCTCCTGCACAGTGACAGATATGTAAATACGGCGTTTACTTGCCATTTCTCACGCATTACGGTTCGAACACTGGAACACCTATACGGATTCTCCTGCACAGTGGCAGATATGTAAATACGGCGTTTACTTACCATTTCTCATGCATTACGGTTCGAACACTCGAACACCTATACGGATTCTCCTGCACAATGGCAGATATGTAAATACGGCGTTTACTTACCATTTCTCATGCATTACGGTTCGAACACTCGAACACCGATACGGATTCTCCAGCACTGTGGCAGATATGTAAATACAGCATTTACTTACCCTTTCTGCCGCATTACGGTTCGAACACTCGAACACCTATACGGATTCTCCTACACAGTGGCAGATATGTAAATACAGCGTTTACTTACCATTTCTCATGCATTACGGTTCGAATACTCGAACACCTATACGGATTCTCCTGCACAGTGCCAGATATGTAAATACAGCGTTTACTAACCATTTCTGACGCATTACGGTTCGAACACTCGAACACCTATACGGATTCTCCTGCACAGTGGCGGATATGTAAATACGGCGTTTACTTACCATTTCTCACGCATTACGGTTCGAATACTAGAACACCTACACGGATTCTCGTGCACAGTGGCAGATATGTAAATACGGCATTCAGTTACCATTTCTCATGCATTAGGGTTCGAACACTCGAACACCTATACGGATTCTCCAGCACAGTGGCAGATATGTAAATACGGCGTTTACTAACCATTTCTGACGCATTACGGTTCGAACACTCGAACACCTATACGGATTCTCCTGCAAAGTGGCAGATATGTAAATACGGCATTTACTTACCATTTCTGACGCATTACGATTCGAATACTCGAACACCTATACGGATTCTCCTGCACAGTGGCAGATATGTAAATACGGCATTTATTTACAATTTCTCATGCATTACGGTTCGCACACTTGAACACCTACACGGATTCTCCTGCACAGTGGCAGATATGTAACTACGGCGTTTACTTACCATTTCTGATGCATTAAGATTTGAACACTCGAACACCTACACGGATTCTCCTGCACAGTGGCAGATATGTAAATACGGCATTCACTTACCATTTCTCATGTATTAGGGTTCGAACGCTCGAACACCTATACGGATTCTCCTGTGCAGTGGCGGATATGTAAATATGGCATTTACTAGCCATTTCTGACGCATTACGGTTCGAACACTCGAACAGATACACAGATTCTCCTGCACAGTGGCAGATATGTAAATACGGCGTTTATTTACCATTTGTCCCGCATTACGGTTCGAATAGTAGAACACCTACACGGATTCTCGTGCACAGTGGCAGATATGTAAATACGGCATTCACTTACCATTTCTCATGCATTAGGGTTCGAACACTCGAACACCTATACGGATTCTCCAGCACAGTCGCAGATATGTAAATACGGCGTTTACTAACCATTTCTGACGCATTACGGTTCGAACACTCGAACAGCTATACGGATTCTCCTGCACAGTGGCAGATATGTAAATACGGCATTTACTTACCATTTCTGACGCGTACGGTTTGAACACTCGAACACCTATACGGATTCTCCTACGCAGTGGCAAATATGTAAATACGGCGTTTCCTGACCATTTCTCTTGCATTGCGGTTCGAACACTCGAACACCTATACGGATTCTCGTGCACAGTGGCAGATATGTAAATACGGCGTTTACTTACAATTTCTCACGCATTACGGTTCGAACTCTCGAACACCTATACAGATTCCCATGCACAGTGGCAGATATGTAAATACGACGTTTACTTACCATTTCTCATGCGTTACGGTTCGAACACTCGAGCACCTATACGGATTCTCCTGCACAGTGGCAGATTTTTAAATACGGCGTTTGCTAACCATTTCTCATGCATTAGGGTTCGAACACTCGGACACCTGTACGAATTCTCCTGCACAGTGGCAGATATGTAAATACGGCGTTTACTTACCATTTCTCACGCATTACGGTTCGAATAGTAGAACACCTACACGGATTCTCGTGCACAGCAGCAGATATGTAAATACGGCATTCACTTACCATTTCTCATGCATTGGGGTTCGAACACTCGAACACCTATACGGATTCTCCAGCACAGTGACAGATATGTAAATACGACGTTTATTTACAATATCTCATGCATTACGGTTCGAACACTCGAACACCTATACGGATTCTCCTGCAAAGTGGCAGATATGTAAATACGGCATTTACTTACCATTTCTGACGCATTACGGTTCGAACACTTCAACACCTATACGGATTCTCATGCATTAGGGTTCGAACACTCGAACACCTGTACGGATTCTCCTGCACAGTGCCAGAAATGTAAATAAGGTGTTTACTTACCATTTCTCCCGCATTACGATTCGAACACTCGAACACCTATACGGATTCTCCTGCACAGTGACAGATATGTAAATACGGCGTTTACTTGCCATTTCTCACGCATTACGGTTCGAACACTGGAACACCTATACGGATTCTCCTGCACAGTGGCAGATATGTAAATACGGCGTTTACTTACCATTTCTCATGCATTACGGTTCGAACACTCGAACACCTATACGGATTCTCCTGCACAATGGCAGATATGTAAATACGGCCTTTACTTACCATTTCTCATGCATTACGGTTCGAACAATCGAACACCGATACGGATTCTCCAGCACTGTGGCAGATATGTAAATACAGCATTTACTTACCCTTTCTGCCGCATTACGGTTCGAACACTCGAACACCTATACGGATTCTCCTACACAGTGGCAGATGTGTAAATACAGCGTTTACTTACCATTTCTCATGCATTACGGTTCGAATACTCGAACACCTATACGGATTCTCCTGCACAGTGCCAGATATGTAAATACAGCGTTTACTAACCATTTCTGACGCATTACGGTTCGAACACTCGAACACCTATACGGATTCTCCTGCACAGTGGCAGATATCTAAATACGGCGTTTACTTACCATTTCTCATGCATTACGGTTCGAACACTCGAACACCTATACGGATTCTCCTGCACAGTGGCAGATATGTAAATACGGCGTATACTTACAATTTCTCACGCATTACAGTTCGAACACTCGAACACCTGTACGGATTCTCCTGCATAGTGGCAGATTTGTAAATACGCCGTTTACTTACCATTTCTCATGCATTATGGTTCGAACACTCGAACACCTATACGGATTCTCCAGCACAGTGGCAGATATGTAAATACGGCGTTACTTACCATTTCTGCAGCATTACGATTCGAATACTCGAACACCTATACGGATTCTCCTGCACAGTGGCAGATATGTAAATACGGCGTTTACTTACCATTTCTGATGCATTAAGATTTGAACACTCGAACACCTACACGGATTCTCCTGCACAGTGGCAGATATGTAAATACGGCATTCACTTACCATTTCTCATGTATTAGGGTTCGAACGCTCGAACACCTATACGGATTCTCCTGTGCAGTGGCGGATATGTAAATACGGCATTTACTAGCAATTTCTGACGCATTACGGTTCGAACACTCGAACAGATACACAGATTCTCCTGCACAGTGGCAGATATGTAAATACGGCGTTTACTTACCATTTCTCCCGCATTACGGTTCGAATACTAGAACACCTACACGGATTCTCGTGCACAGTGGCAGATATGTAAATACGGCATTCACTTACCATTTCTCATGCATTAGGGTTCGAACACTCGAACACCTATACGGATTCTCCAGCACAGTCGCAGATATGTAAATACGGCGTTTACTAACCATTTCTGACGCATTACGGTTCGAACACTCGAACAGCTATACGGATTCTCCTGCACAGTGGCAGATATGTAAATACGGCATTTACTTACCATTTCTGACGCGTTACGGTTTGAACACTCGAACACCTATACGGATTCTCCTACGCAGTGGCAAATATGTAAATACGGCGTTTCCTGACCATTTCTCTTGCATTGCGGTTCGAACACTCGAACACCTATACGGATTCTCCTGCACAGTGGCAGATATGTAAATACGGCGTTTACTTACAATTTCTCATGCATTACGGTTCGAACTCTCGAACACCTATACAGATTCCCGTGCACAGTGGCAGATATGTAAATACGACGTTTACTTACCATTTCTCATGCGTTACGGTTCGAACACTCGAGCACCTATACGGATTCTCCTGCACAGTGGCAGATTTTTAAATACGGCGTTTGCTAACCATTTCTCATGCATTAGGGTTCGAACACTCGGACACCTGTACGAATTCTCCTACACAGTGGCAGATATGTAAATACGGCGTTTACTTACCACTTCTCACGCATTACGGTTCGAATAGTAGAACACCTACACGGATTCTCGTGCACAGCAGCAGATATGTAAATACGGCATTCACTTACGATTTCTCATGCATTAGGGTTCGAACACTCGAACACCTATACGGATTCTCCAGCACAGTGACAGATATGCAAATACGACGTTTATTTACAATATCTCATGCATTACGGTTCGCACACACGAACACCTATACGGATTCTCCTGCACAGTGGCAGATATGTAAATACGGCGTTACTTAACATTTTTGATGCATTACGATTTGAACACGCGAACACCTACACGGATTCTCCAGCACAGTGGCAGATATGTAAATACGGCATTCACTTACCATTTCTCATGCATTAGGATTCGAACACTCGAACACCTATACGGATTCTCCTGCACAGTGGCGGATATGTAAATACGGCGTTTACTAACCATTTCTGACGCATTACGATGCGAACACTCGAACACCAACACAGATTCTCCTGCACAGTGGCAGATATGTAAATACGGCGTTTACTTACCATTTCTCACGCATTACGGTTCGAATACTAGAACACCTACACGGATTCCCGTGCACTGTGGCAGATATGTAAATACGTCATTCACTTACCATTTCTCATGCATTAGGGCTCGAACACTCGAAGACCTATACGGATTCTCCAGTACAGTGGCAGATATGTAAATACGGCATTTACTTACCATTTCTGACGCATTACGGTTCGAACACTCGAACACCTATACGGATTCTCCTACACAGTGGCAGATATGTAAATACGGCGTTTACTTACAATTTCGCAGGCATTACGGTTCGAACACTCGAACACCTATACGGATTCTCCTACACAGTGGCAGATATGTAACTACGGCGTTTACTGACAATCTCTCTTGCATTACGGTTCGAACACTCGAACACCTATACGGATTCTCCTGCAACAGTGGCAGATATGGAAATACGGCGTTTACTTACCATTTCTCACGCATTACGGTTCGAACACTCGAACACCGAGACGGATTCTCCTGCACAGTGGCCGATATGTAAATACGCCGTTTACTTACAATTTCTCACGCATTACGGTTCGAACACTCGAACACCTATACGGATTCTCCAGCACAGTGGCAGACATGCAAATACGGCGTTCCTTACCATTTATGCCGCACTACGGTTCGAATACTCGAACACCTATACAGATTCTCCTGCACAGTGGCAGATATGTAAATACGGCGTTTATTTACAATTTCTCATGCATTACGGTTCACACACTCGAACACCAATACGGATTCTCCTGCACAGTGGCAGATCTGTAAATAAGGCGTTCACTTACCATTTCTCATGCATTAGGGCTCGAACACTCGAAGACCTATACGGATTCTCCAGCACAGTGGCAGATATGTAAATACGGCATTTACTTACCATTTCTGACGCATTACGGTTCGAACACTCGAACACCTATACGGATTCTCCTACACAGTGGCAGATATGTAAATACGGCGTTTACTTACAATTTCGCACGCATTACGGTTCGAACACTCGAACACCTATACGGATTCTCCTACATAGTGGCAGATATGTAACTACAGCGTTTACTGACAATCTCTCTTGCATTACGGTTCGAACACTCGAACACCTATACGGATTCTCCTGCACAGTGGCAGATATGTAAATACGGCGTTTACTTACCATTTCTCACGCATTACGGTTCGAACACTCGAACACCGATACGGATTCTCCTGCACAGTGGCAGATATGTAAATCCGGCGTTTACTTACAATTTCTCACGCATTACGGTTCGAACACTCGAACACCTATACGGATTCTCCAGCACAGTGGCAGACATGTAAATACGGCGTTACTTACCATTTATGCCGCACTACGGTTCGAATACTCGAACACCTATACAGATTCTCCTGCACAGTGGCAGATATGTAAATACGGCGTTTATTTACAATTTCTCATGCATTACGGTTCACACACTCGAACACCAATACGGATTCTCCTGCACAGTGGCAGATCTGTAAATACGGCGTTTACTTAACATTTCTGCCGCATTATGGTTCGAACACTCGAACACCTATACGGATTATGCTGCACATGGGCAGATACGTAAATTCGGCGTTTACTTACCATTTCTGACGCATTACGGTTCGAACACTCGAACACCTATACGGATACTCCAGCACAATGGCAGATATGTAAATACAGTGATTACTAACCATTTCTCATGCATTACGGTTCGAATACTCGAGCACCTATACGGATTCTCCTTCACAGTGGCAGATATGTAAACACGGCGTTTCTTTAAAATTTCTGAACCATTACGGTTCGCACACTCGAACACCTATACGAATTCTCCTGCACAGGGGCAGATATGTAAATACGGCGTCTATTTACAATTTCTGAACCATTACGGTTCGCACAGTGGCAGATATGTAAATACGACGTATACTTACCATTTCTGATGCATTACGGTTCGAACAATCGAACACCTATACGGATTCTCCTGCACAGTGGCAGATTTGTAAATACGGCGTTTATTTTGCATTTCTCATGCATTAGGGCTCGAACACTCGAACACCGGTACGGATTCTCCTGCACAGTGGCAGACATGTGAAAACGGCGTTTACTTACCATTTCTGCTGCATTACGGTTCGAACACTCGAACACCTATACGGATTCTCCTGCACAATGGCAGATATGTAAATACGGCGTTTACTTTCCATTTCTCAGGCATTACGGTTCGAATACTAGAACACCTATGCGAATTCTCCTACACAGTGGCAGATATGTAAATACGGCGTTTACTTACCATTTCTCATGCATTATGGTTCGAACACTCGAACACCTGTACGAATTCTCCTGCACAGTGGCAGATATGTAAATAAGGCGTTTACATACCATTTCTCACGCATTACGGTTCGA
Organism: Camellia granthamiana; assembly: GCA_036172215.1. NCBI lineage: Eukaryota > Viridiplantae > Streptophyta > Magnoliopsida > Ericales > Theaceae > Camellia > Camellia granthamiana. The sequence goes on along the minus strand of JAXFYN010000401.1, from coordinate 148,139 downwards.
ACACTCGAACACCTATGCGGATTCTCCTGCACAGTGGCAGATATGCAAATACGGCGTTTAGTTACCATTTCTCTTGCATGACGGTTCGAACACTCGAGCACCTATACGGATTCTCCTGCACAGTGGCAGATATGTAAATAAGGCGTTTACTTACCATTTCTCATGCATTAGGGTTCGAATACTAAAACACCTATGCGAATTCTCCTACACAGTGGCAGATATGTAAATACGGCGTTTACTTACCATTTCTCATGCATTATGGTTCCAACACTCGAACACCTATATGGATTCTCCTGCACAGTGGCAGATATGTAAATAAGGCGTTTACTTACCATTTCTCACGCATTACGGTTCGAACACTCGAACACTTGTACGGATTCTCCTGCATAGTGGCAGATATGTAAATAAGGCGTTTACTTACCATTTCTCACGCATTACGGTTCGAACACTCAAACACCTATACGGATTCTCCTGCACAGTGGCAGATATGCAAATACGGCGTTTAGTTACCATTTCTCATGCATGACGGTTCGAACACTCGTGCACCTATACGAATTCTCCAACACAGTGGCAGATATGTAAATACGGCGTTTACTAACCATTTCTGACGCATTACGGTTCGAACACTCGAACACCTATACGGATTCTCTGGCACAGTGGCAGATTTGTAAATACGGCGTTTGCTAACCATTTCTCATGCATTAGGGATCGAACAGTCGAACACCTGTACGAATTCTCCTCCACCATGCCAGATATGAAAATACGGCGTTTACTTACCATTTCTCTTGCATTACGGTTCGAACACTCGAACACCTATACGGATTCTCCTGCACAGTGGCAGATATGTAAATACGGCGTTTACTTACAATTTCTCACGCATTACGGTTCAAACACTCGAACACCTACACGGATTCTCCTGCACAGTGGCGGATATGTAAATACGGCGTTTATTTAGAATTTCTCATGCATTACGGTTCGAACACTCGAACACCTATACGGAGTCTCCAGCACAGTGGCAGATTTGTAAATACGGCGTTTACTTACCATTTCTCGTGCATTATGGTTCGAACACTCGAACACCTATACAGATTCTCCAGCACAGTGGCAGATATGTAAATACGGCGTTTACTTACAATTTCTCATGCACTACGGTTCGAGGACTTGAACGCCTATACGGATTCTCCTGCACAGTGGCAGATATGTAAATACGGCGTTTACTTACCATTTCTCACGCATTACGATTTGAACACTCGAACACCTACATGGATTCTCGTGCACAGCGGCAGATATGTAAATACGGCATTCACTTACCATTTCTCATGCACTAGGGTTCGGACACTCGAGCACGTATACGGATTCTCCAGCAAAGTGGCAGATATGTAAATACGGCGTTTACTAACCATTTCTGACGCATTACGGTTCGAACACTCGAACACCTATACGGATTCTCCTGCACAGTGGCAGATATGTAAATACGGCATTTACTTGCCATTTCTCATGCATTACGGTTCAAACACTCGAACACCTATACGGATTCTCCTGCACAGTGGCAGAAATGTAAATACGGCGTTTGCTTAACATTTCTGCCGCATTACGGTTCGAACACTCGAACACCTATACGGATTCTGCAGCACATGGGCAGATACGTAAATTCGGCGTTTACTTACCATTTCTGACGCATTACGGTTCGAACACTCGAACACCTATACGGATACTCCAGCACAATGGCAGATATGTAAATACAGCGTTTACTAACCATTTCTCATGCATTACGGTTCGAATACTCGAGCACCTATACGGATTCTCCTTCACAGTGGCAGATATGTAAACACGGCGTTTCTTTAAAATTTCTGAACCATTACGGTTCGCACACTCGAACACCTATACGAATTCTCCTGCACAGCGGCAGATATGTAAATACGGCATCTATTTACAATTTCTGAACCATTACGGTTCGCACAGTGGCAGATATGTAAATACGACGTATACTTACCATTTCTGATGCATTACGGTTCGAACAATCGAACACCTATAAGGATTCTCCTGCACAGTGGCAGATTTGTAAATACGGCGTTTATTTTGCATTTCTCATGCATTAGGGTTCGAACACTCGAACACCGGTACGGATTCTCCTGCACAGTGGCAGATATGTGAATACGGCGTTTACTTACCATTTCTGCCGCATTACGGTTCGAACACTCGAACACCTATACGGATTCTCCTGCACAATGGCAGATATATAAATACGGCGTTTACTTTCCATTTCTCAGGCGTTACGGTTCGAATACTAGAACACCTATGCGAATTCTCCTCCACAGTGGCAGATATGTAAATACGGCGTTTACTTACCATTTCTCATGCATTATGGTTCGAACACTCGAACACCTGTACGAATTCTCCTGCACAGTGGCAGATATGTAAATAAGGCGTTTACATACCATTTCTCACGCATTACGGTTCGAACACTCGAACACCTATACGGATTCTCCTGCACAGTGGCAGATATGCAAATACGGCGTTTAGTTACCATTTCTCTAGCATGACGGTTCGAACACTCGAGCACCTATACGGATTCTCCTGCACAGTGGCAGATATGTAAATAAGGCTTTTACTTACCATTTCTCATGCATTAGGGTTCGAATACTAGAACACCTATGCGAATTCTCCTACACAGTGGCAGATATGTAAATACGGCGTTTCCTTACCATTTCTCATGCATTATGGTTCCAACACTCGAACACGTGTACGAATTCTCCTGCACAGTGGCAGATATGTAAATAAGGCGTTTACTTACCATTTCTCACGCATTACGGTTCGACCACTCGAACACCTGTACGAATTCTCCTGCACAGTGGCAGATATATAAATATGGCGTTTACTTACCATTTCTCATGCATTTCGGTTCGAACACTCGAGCACCTATACGGATTCTCCTGCACAGTGGCAGATATGAAAATACGGCGTTTACTTACCATTTCTCATGCATTAGGGTTCGGACACTCGAACACCTATACGGATTCTCCAGCACAGTGGCAGAAATGTAAATACGGCGTTTACTAACCATTTCTGACGCATTACGGTTCGAACACTCGAACACATATACGGATTCTCCTACACAGCGGCAGATATGTAAATACGGCATTTACTTGTCATTTCTCATGCATTACGGTTCCAACACTCGAACACTTATAAAATTCTCCTACACAGTGGCAGAGATGTAAATACGGCGTTTACTTACCATTTCTCATGCATTACGGTTCGAACACTTTAACACCTATTCGGATTCTCCTGCACAGCGGCAGATATGTAAATACGGCGTTTCCTTACCATTTCTGCCGCATTACGGTTCGAACACTCGAACACCTATACGGATTCTGCTGCACAGTGGCAGATATGTAAATACAGCGTTTACTTACCATTTCTGACGCATTACGGTTCGAACACTCGAACACCTATACGGATTATCCAGCACAATGGAAGATATGTAAATACAGCGTTTACTAACCATTTCTCATACGTTACGGTTCGAATACTCGAACACCTATACGAATTCTCCTGCACAGTGGCAGATATGTAAATACGGCGTTTATTTACAATTGCTGAACCAATTCGGTTCGCACACTCGAAGACCTATACGAATTCTCCTGCACAGTGGTAGATATGTAAATACGGCGTTTATTTACAATTTCTGAACCATTACGGTTCGCACACTCAAACACCTATACGGATTCTCCTGCACAGTGGCAGATATGTAAATACGACGTTTACTTACCATTTCTGATGCATTACGGTTCGAACACTCGAACACCAATACAGATTCTCCTATACAGTGGCAGATTTGTAAATACGGCGTTTATTTACCATTTCTCATGCATTAGGGTTCGAACACTCGAACACCAGTACGGATTCTCCTGCCCAGTGGCAGATATGTGAATACGGCGTTTACTTACCATTTCTGCCGTATTACGGTTCGAACACTCGAACACCTGTAAGGATTCTCCTGCACAATGGCAGATATGTAAATACGGCGTTTACTTTCCATTTCTCATGCATTACAGTTCGAATACTAGAACACCTATGCGGATTCTCCTGCACGGTGGCAGATTTGTAAATACGGCGTTTACTTATCGTTTCTCATGCATTATGGTTCGAACACTCGAACACCTGTACGAATTCTCCTGCATAGTGGCAGATATGTAAATAGGGCGTTTACTTACCATTTCTCATGCATTGGGGTTCGAACACTCGAACACGAGTACGGATTCTCCTACATAGTGGCAGATATGTAAATACGGCGTTTACTGACCATTTCTCTTGCATTACGGTTCGAACACTCGAACACCTATACGGATTGTCCTGCACAGTGGCAGATATGTAAATACGGCGTTTACTTACAATTTCTCACGCATTACGGTTCGAACACTCGAACACCTATACAGATTTCCCTTCACAGTGGCAGATATGTAAATACGACGTTTACTTATCATTTCTCATGCATTACGGTTCGAACACTCGCGCTCCTATACGGATTCTCCTGCGCAGTGGCAGATATGTAAATACGGCGTTTACTTACCATTTCTCACGCATTATGGTTCGAACACTCGAACACCTATACGGATTCTCCGGCACAGTGGCAGATATGTAAATACGACGTTTACTTAAAATTTCTCACGCATTACGGTTCGAACACTCGAACACCAATACGGATTCCCCTACACTGTGGCACATATGTAAATTCGAAGTTTACTTACCACTTCTCATACATTACGGTTCGAACACTCGAGCACCTGTACGGATTCTCCTGCACAGTGGTAGATATGTAAATACGGCGTTTACTTACCACTTCTCATGCATTAGGTTCGAACACTCGAACACTTGTACGGATTCTCCTGCACAGTGGCAGAAATGTAAATAAGGTGTTTACTTACCATTTCTCACGCATTACGGTTCGAACACTCGAACACCTATACGGATTCTCCTGCACAGTAGCAGATATATAAATACGGCGTTTACTTACCATTTCTCATGCATTACGGTTCGGACACTCGAACACCAATACGGATTCTCCAGCACAGTGGCAGATATGTAAATACGGCGTTTACTAACCATTTCTGAAGGATTACGGTTCGAACACTCGAACACCTATACAGATTCTCCAGCACAGTGGCAGACATGTAAATACAGTGTTCACTAACCATTTCTGACGCATTACGGGACGAACACTCGAACACCTATTGGGATTCTCCTGCACAGTGGCAGATATGTAAATACGGCGTTTACTTACCATTTCTCCTGCATTACGGTTCGAACACTCGAACACCTATACGGATTGTCCTGCACAGTAGCAGATATGTAAATAGGACATTTACTTACAATTTCTCACGCATTACGGTTCGAACACTCGAACACCTATACAGATTCCCCTGCACAGTGGCAGATATGTAAATACGACGTTTACTTACCATTTCTCATGCATTACGGTTCGAACACTCGCGCACCTATACGGATTCTCCTGCACAGTGGCAGATATGTAAATACGGCGTTTACTTACTATTTCTCATGCATTATGGCTCGAACACTCGAACACCTATACGGATTCCCCGGCACAGTGGCAGATATGTAAATACGACGTTTACTTACAATTTCTCACGCATTACGGTTCGAACACTCGAACACCAATACGGATTCCCCTGCACTGTGGCAGATATGTAAATACGACGTATACTTACCACTTCTCATACATTACGGTTCGAATGCTCGAGCACCTGTACGGATTCTCCTGCACATGGGCAGATATGTAAATACGGCGTTTACTTACCAATTCTCATACATTAGGGTTCGAACACTCGAACACTTGTACGGATTCTCCTGCACAGTGACAGAAATGTAAATAAGGTGTTTACTTACCATTTCTCACGCATTACGGTTCGGACACTCGAACACCAATACGGATTCTCCAGCACAGTGGCAGATATGTAAATACGGCGTTTACTAACCATTTCTGAAGGATTACGGTTCGAACACTCGAACACCTATAGATTCTCCAGCACAGTGGCAGACATGTAAATACAGTGTTCACTAACCATTTCTGACGCATTACGGGACGAACACTCGAACACCTATTGGGATTCTCCTGCACAGTGGCAGATATGTAAATACGGCGTTTACTTACCATTTCTCCTGCATTACGGTTCGAACACTCGAACACCTATACGGATTGTCCTGCACAGTAGCAGATATGTAAATAGGACATTTACTTACAATATCTCACGCATTACGGTTCGAACACTCGAACACCTATACAGATTCCCCTGCACAGTGGCAGATATGTAAATACGACGTTTACTTACCATTTCTCATGCATTACGGTTCGAACACTCGCGCACCTATACGGATTCTCCTGCACAGTGGCAGATATGTAAATACGGCGTTTACTTACTATTTCTCATGCATTATGGCTCGAACACTCGAACACCTATACGGATTCTCCGGCACAGTGGCAGATATGTAAATACGACGTTTACTTACAATTTCTCACGCATTACGGTTCGAACACTCGAACACCAATACGGATTCCCCTGCACTGTGGCAGATATGTAAATACGACGTATACTTACCACTTCTCATACATTACGGTTCGAATGCTCGAGCACCTGTACGGATTCTCCTGCACATGGGCAGATATGTAAATACGGCGTTTACTTACCAATTCTCATACATTAGGGTTCGAACACTCGAACACTTGTACGGATTCTCCTGCACAGTGGCAGAAATGTAAATAAGGTGTTTACTTACCATTTCTCACGCATTACGGTTCGAACACTCGAACAACTATACGGATTCTCCTGCACAGTGGCAGATAGATAAATACAGCGTTTACTTACTATTTCTCATGCATTACGGTTCGACCACTCGAGAACCTACACGGATTCTCCTGCACAGTGGCAGATATGTAAATACGGCGCTTACTTACCATTTCTCATGCATTAGGGTTCGGACACTCGAACACCTATACGGATTCTCCAGCACAGTGGCAGATTTGTAAATATGGCGTTTACTTGCCATTTCTCATGCATTACGGTTCAAACACTCGAACACCTATTCGGATTCTCCTGCACAGTGGCAGAGATGTAAATACGGCGTTTACTTACCATTTCTCATGCATTACGGTTCGAACACTCGAACACCTATTCGGATTCTCCTGCACAGTGGCAGATATGTAAATACGGCGTTTACTTACCATTTCTGCCGCATTACAGTTCGAACACTCGAACACCTATGCGGATTCTGCTGCACAGTGGCAGATATGTAAATACGGCGTTTACTTACCATTTCTGACGCATTACGGTTCGAACACTCGAACACCTATACGGATTCTCCAGCACAATGGCAGATATGTAAATGCAGCGTTTACTAACCATTTCTCATACATTACGGTTCGAATACTCGAACACCTATACAGATTCTCCTGCACAGTGGCAAATATGTAAATACGGCGTTTATTTACAATTTCTGAACGATTTCGGTTCGCACACTCGAACACCTATACGAATTCTCCTGCACAGTGGCAGATATGTAAATACGGCGTTTATTTACAATTTCTGAACCATTACGGTTCGCACACTAGAACACCTATACGGATTCCCCTGCACAGTGGCAGATATGTAAATACGACGTTTACTTACCATTTCTGATGCATTACGGTTCGAACACTCGAACACCTATACGGATTCTCCTGCACAGTGGCAGATATGTAAATACGGCGTTTACTTACCATTTCTCATGCATTAGGGTTCGAACACTCGAACACCTGTACGGATTCTCCTACACAGTGGCAGAAATGTAAATAAGGTGTTTACTTACCATTTCTCACGCATTACGGTTCGAACAGTCGAACACCTATACGGATTCTCCAGCACAGTGGCAGATATGTAAATACGGCGTTTACTTACCATTTCTCACGCATTACGGTTCGAACACTCGAACACCTATACGGATTCTCCTGCACAGTGGCAGATATGTAAATACGGCGTTTACTTACCATTTCTCATGCATTACGGTTCGAACACTCGAACACCGGCAGATATGTAAATACGGCGTTTACTAAACATTTCTAACGCATTACGGTTCGAACACTCGAACACCTATACGGATTCTCCAGCACAGTGGCAGATATGTAAATACAGTGTTCACTAACCATTTCTGACGCATTATGGGTCGAACACTCGAACACCTATACCGATTCTCCTGCACAGTGGCAGATATGTAAATACGGCGTTTACTTACCATTTCTCTTGCATTACGGTTCGAACACTCGAACACCTATACGGATTCTCCTGCACAGTGGCAGATATGTAAATACGGCGTTTACTTACAATTTCTCACGCATTACGGTTCGAACACTCGAACACCTGTACGAATTCTCCGCCACAGTGGCAGATATGTAAATAAGGCGTTTACTTACAATTTCTCACGCATTACGTTTCGAACACTCGAACACCTATACGGATTCTCCTGCACAGTGGCGGATATGTAAATACGACGTTTACTTACCATTTCTCATTCATTACGGTTCGAACACTCGAGCACCTATACGGATTCTCCTGCACAGTGGCAGATTTATAAATACAGCGTTTACTTACCATTTCTCATGCATTATGGTGCGAACACTCGAACACCTATACGGATTCTCCTGCACAGTGGCAGAAAGGTAAATACGGCGTTTACTTACCATTTCTGCCGCATTACGGTTCGAACACTTAACACCTATACGGATTCTCCTCCACAGTGGCAGATATATAAATACGGCGTTTACTTACCATTTCTCTTGCATTACGGTTCGAACACTCGAATACCTATACGGATTCTCCTGTACCGTGGCAGATATGTAAATACGGCGTTTACTTACCATTTCTGATGCATTACGGTTCGAACACTCGAACACCTATACGGATTCTCCTGCACAGTGGCAGATATGTAAATACGGCGTTTACTTACCATTTCGCACGCATTACGGTTCGAACACTCGAACACCTATACGGATTCTCCTCCACAGTGGCAGATATATAAATACGGCGTTTACTTACCGTTTCTCATGCATTACGGTTCGAACACTCGAACACCGGCAGATATGTAAATACGACGTTTACTAAACATTTCTGACGCATTACGGTTCGAACACTCGAACACCTATACGGATTCTCCAGCACAGTGGCAGATATGTAAATACAGTGTTCACTAACAATTTCTGACGCATTACGGATTGAACACTCGAACACCTATACGGATTCTCCTGCACAGTGGCAGATATGTAAATACGGCGTTTACTTACCATTTCTCTTGCATTACGGTTCGAACACTCGAACACCTATATGGATTCTCCTGCACAGTGGCAGATATGTAAATACGGCGTTTACTTACAATTTCTCACGCATTACGGTTCGAACACTCGAGCAGCTGTACGAATTCTCCGGCACAGTGGCAGATATGTAAATAAGGCGTTTACTTACAATTTCTCACGCATTACGTTTCGAACACTCGAACACCTATACGGATTCTCCTGCACAGTGGCGGATATGTAAATACGACGGTTACTTACCATTTCTCATGCATTACGGTTCGAACACTCGAGCACCTATACGGATTCTCCTGCACAGTGGCAGAGTTGTAAATACGGCGTTTACTTACCATTTCTCATGCATTATGGTTCGAACACTCGAACACCTATACGGATTCTCCTGCACAGTGGCAGAAATGTAAATACTGCGTTTACTTACCATTTTGCCGCATTACCGTTCGAACACTCGAACACCTATACGGATTCTCCTCCACAGTGGCAGATATGTAAATACGACGTTTACTTACCATTTCTCTTGCATTACGGTTCGAACACTCGAACACCTATACGGATTCTCCTGCACCGTGGCAGATATGTAAATACGGCGTTTACTTACCATTTCTCACGCATTACGGTCCGAACACTCGAACACCTATATGGATTCTCCTGCACAGTGGCAGATATGTAAATACGGCATTTACTTTCCATTTCTGATGCATTACGGTTCGAACACTCGAACAGCTATACCGATTCTCCTGCACAGTGGTAGATATGTAAATTCGGCGTTTATTTACCATTTCTAATGCATTAGCGTTCGAGCGTTCGAACACTCGAACACCTATACGGATTCTCCTACACAGTGGCAGATATGTAAATACGGCGTTTACTTACCATTTCTCATGCATTAGGGTTCGAACACTCGAACACCTATACGGATTCTCCGGCACAGTGGCAGATATGTAAATACGACGTTTACTTACAATTTCTCACGCATTACGGTTCGAACACTCGAACACCAATACGGATTCCCCTACACTGTGGCAGATATGTAAATTCGACGTTTACTTACCACTTCTCATACATTACGGTTCGAACACTCGAGCACCTGTACGGATTCTCCTGCACAGTGGCAGATATGTAAATACGGCGTTTACTTACCATTTCTCATGCATTAGGTTCGAACACTCGAACACTTGTACGGATTCTCCTGCACAGTGGCAGAAATGTAAATAAGGTGTTTACTTACCATTTCTCACGCATTACGGTTCGAACACTCGAACACCTATACGGATTCTCCTGCACAGTAGCAGATATATAAATTCGGCGTTTACTTACCATTTCTCATGCATTACAGTTCGAACACTCGAGCACCTATACGGATTCTCCTGCACAGTGGCAGATATGTAAATACGGCGTTTACTTACCATTTCTCATGCATTAGGGTTCGGACACTCGAACACCAATACGGATTCTCCAGCACAGTGGCAGATATGTAAATACGGCGTTTACAAACCATTTCTGAAGGATTACGGTTCGAACACTCGAACACCTATACAGATTCTCCAGCACAGTGGCAGACATGTAAATACAGTGTTCACTAACCATTTCTGACGCATTACGGGACGAACACTCGAACACCTATAGGGATTCTCCTGCACAGTGGCAGATATGTAAATACGGCGTTTACTTACCATTTCTCCTGCATTACGGTTCGAACACTCGAACACCTATACGGATTGTCCTGCACAGTAGCAGATATGTAAATACGACATTTACTTACAATTTCTCACGCATTACGGTTCGAACACTCGAACACCTATACAGATTCCCCTGCACAGTGGCAGATATGTAAATACGACGTTTACTTACCATTTCTCATGCATTACGGTTCGAACACTCGCGCACCTATACGGATTCTCCTGCACAGTGGCAGATATGTAAATACGGCGTTTACTTACTATTTCTCATGCATTATGGCTCGAACACTCGAACACCTATACGGATTCTCGGGCACAGTGGCAGATATGTAAATACGACGTTTACTTACAATTTCTCACGCATTACGGTTCGAACACTCGAACACCAATACGGATTCCCCTGCACTGTGGCAGATATGTAAATATGACGTATACTTACCACTTCTCATACATTACGGTTCGAATGCTCGAGCACCTGTACGGATTCTCCTGCACATGGGCAGATATGTAAATACGGCGTTTACTTACCAATTCTCATACATTAGGGTTCGAACACTCGAACACTTGTACGGATTCTCCTGCACAGTGGCAGAAATGTAAATAACGTGTTTACTTACCATTTCTCACGCATTACGGTTCGAACACTCGAACACCTATACGGATTCTCCTGCACAGTGGCAGATAGATAAATACGGCATTTACTTACTATTTCTCATGCATTACGGTTCGACCACTCGAGAACCTACACGGATTCTCCTGCACAGTGGCAGATATGTAAATACGGCGCTTACTTACCATTTCTCATGCATTAGGGTTCGGACACTCGAACACCTATACGGATTCTCCAGCACAGTGGCAGATTTGTAAATACGGCGTTTACTTGCCATTTCTCATGCATTACGGTTCAAACACTCGAACACCTATTCGGATTCTCCTGCACAGTGGCAGAGATGTAAATACGGCGTTTACTTACCATTTCTCATGCATTACGGTTCGAACACTCGAACACCTATTCGGATTCTCCTGCACAGTGGCAGATATGTAAATACGGCGTTTACTTACCATTTCTGCCGCATTACAGTTCGAACACTCGAACACCTATACGGATTCTGCTGCACAGTGGCAGATATGTAAATACGGCGTTTACTTACCATTTCTGACGCATTACGGTTCGAACACTCGAACACCTATACGGATTCTCCTGCACAGTGGCAGATATGTAAATACGGCGTTTACTTACCATTTCTCATGCATTACGGTTCGAACACTCGAACACCGGCAGATATGTAAATACGGCGTTTACTAAACATTTCTAACGCATTACGGTTCGAACACTCGAACACCTATACGGATTCTCCAGCACAGTGGCAGATATGTAAATACAGTGTTCACTAACCATTTCTGACGCATTATGGGTCGAACACTCGAACACCTATACCGATTCTCCTGCACAGTGGCAGATATGTAAATACGGCGTTTACTTACCATTTCTCTTGCATTACGGTTCGAACACTCGAACACCTATACGGATTCTCCTGCACAGTGGCAGATATGTAAATACGACGTTTACTTACAATTTCTCACGCATTACGGTTCGAACACTCGAACACCAATACGGATTCCCCTACACTGTGGCAGATATGTAAATTCGACGTTTACTTACCACTTCTCATACATTACGGTTCGAACACTCGAGCACCTGTACGGATTCTCCTGCACAGTGGCAGATATGTAAATACGGCGTTTACTTACCATTTCTCATGCATTAGGTTCGAACACTCGAACACTTGTACGGATTCTCCTGCACAGTGGCAGAAATGTAAATAAGGTGTTTACTTACCATTTCTCACGCATTACGGTTCGAACACTCGAACACCTATACGGATTCTCCTGCACAGTAGCAGATATATAAATTCGGCGTTTACTTACCATTTCTCATGCATTACAGTTCGAACACTCGAGCACCTATACGGATTCTCCTGCACAGTGGCAGATATGTAAATACGGCGTTTACTTACCATTTCTCATGCATTAGGGTTCGGACACTCGAACACCAATACGGATTCTCCAGCACAGTGGCAGATATGTAAATACGGCGTTTACAAACCATTTCTGAAGGATTACGGTTCGAACACTCGAACACCTATACAGATTCTCCAGCACAGTGGCAGACATGTAAATACAGTGTTCACTAACCATTTCTGACGCATTACGGGACGAACACTCGAACACCTATAGGGATTCTCCTGCACAGTGGCAGATATGTAAATACGGCGTTTACTTACCATTTCTCCTGCATTACGGTTCGAACACTCGAACACCTATACGGATTGTCCTGCACAGTAGCAGATATGTAAATACGACATTTACTTACAATTTCTCACGCATTACGGTTCGAACACTCGAACACCTATACAGATTCCCCTGCACAGTGGCAGATATGTAAATACGACGTTTACTTACCATTTCTCATGCATTACGGTTCGAACACTCGCGCACCTATACGGATTCTCCTGCACAGTGGCAGATATGTAAATACGGCGTTTACTTACTATTTCTCATGCATTATGGCTCGAACACTCGAACACCTATACGGATTCTCGGGCACAGTGGCAGATATGTAAATACGACGTTTACTTACAATTTCTCACGCATTACGGTTCGAACACTCGAACACCAATACGGATTCCCCTGCACTGTGGCAGATATGTAAATATGACGTATACTTACCACTTCTCATACATTACGGTTCGAATGCTCGAGCACCTGTACGGATTCTCCTGCACATGGGCAGATATGTAAATACGGCGTTTACTTACCAATTCTCATACATTAGGGTTCGAACACTCGAACACTTGTACGGATTCTCCTGCACAGTGGCAGAAATGTAAATAACGTGTTTACTTACCATTTCTCACGCATTACGGTTCGAACACTCGAACACCTATACGGATTCTCCTGCACAGTGGCAGATAGATAAATACGGCATTTACTTACTATTTCTCATGCATTACGGTTCGACCACTCGAGAACCTACACGGATTCTCCTGCACAGTGGCAGATATGTAAATACGGCGCTTACTTACCATTTCTCATGCATTAGGGTTCGGACACTCGAACACCTATACGGATTCTCCAGCACAGTGGCAGATTTGTAAATACGGCGTTTACTTGCCATTTCTCATGCATTACGGTTCAAACACTCGAACACCTATTCGGATTCTCCTGCACAGTGGCAGAGATGTAAATACGGCGTTTACTTACCATTTCTCATGCATTACGGTTCGAACACTCGAACACCTATTCGGATTCTCCTGCACAGTGGCAGATATGTAAATACGGCGTTTACTTACCATTTCTGCCGCATTACAGTTCGAACACTCGAACACCTATACGGATTCTGCTGCACAGTGGCAGATATGTAAATACGGCGTTTACTTACCATTTCTGACGCATTACGGTTCGAACACTCGAACACCTATACGGATTCTCCTGCACAGTGGCAGATATGTAAATACGGCGTTTACTTACCATTTCTCATGCATTACGGTTCGAACACTCGAACACCGGCAGATATGTAAATACGGCGTTTACTAAACATTTCTAACGCATTACGGTTCGAACACTCGAACACCTATACGGATTCTCCAGCACAGTGGCAGATATGTAAATACAGTGTTCACTAACCATTTCTGACGCATTATGGGTCGAACACTCGAACACCTATACCGATTCTCCTGCACAGTGGCAGATATGTAAATACGGCGTTTACTTACCATTTCTCTTGCATTACGGTTCGAACACTCGAACACCTATACGGATTCTCCTGCACAGTGGCAGATATGTAAATACGGCGTTTACTTACAATTTCTCACGCATTACGGTTCGAACACTCGAACACCTGTACGAATTCTCCGCCACAGTGGCAGATATGTAAATAAGGCGTTTACTTACAATTTCTCACGCATTACGTTTCGAACACTCGAACACCTATACGGATTCTCCTGCACAGTGGCGGATATGTAAATACGACGTTTACTTACCATTTCTCATTCATTACGGTTCGAACACTCGAGCACCTATACGGATTCTCCTGCACAGTGGCAGATTTATAAATACAGCGTTTACTTACCATTTCTCATGCATTATGGTGCGAACACTCGAACACCTATACGGATTCTCCTGCATAGTGGCAGAAAGGTAAATACGGCGTTTACTTACCATTTCTGCCGCATTACGGTTCGAACACTTAACACCTATACGGATTCTCCTCCACAGTGGCAGATATATAAATACGGCGTTTACTTACCATTTCTCTTGCATTACGGTTCGAACACTCGAATACCTATACGGATTCTCCTGTACCGTGGCAGATATGTAAATACGGCGTTTACTTACCATTTCTGATGCATTACGGTTCGAACACTCGAACACCTATACGGATTCTCCTGCACAGTGGCAGATATGTAAATACGGCGTTTACTTACCATTTCGCACGCATTACGGTTCGAACACTCGAACACCTATACGGATTCTCCTCCACAGTGGCAGATATATAAATACGGCGTTTACTTACCGTTTCTCATGCATTACGGTTCGAACACTCGAACACCGGCAGATATGTAAATACGACGTTTACTAAACATTTCTGACGCATTACGGTTCGAACACTCGAACACCTATACGGATTCTCCAGCACAGTGGCAGATATGTAAATACAGTGTTCACTAACAATTTCTGACGCATTACGGATTGAACACTCGAACACCTATACGGATTCTCCTGCACAGTGGCAGATATGTAAATACGGCGTTTACTTACCATTTCTCTTGCATTACGGTTCGAACACTCGAACACCTATATGGATTCTCCTGCACAGTGGCAGATATGTAAATACGGCGTTTACTTACAATTTCTCACGCATTACGGTTCGAACACTCGAGCAGCTGTACGAATTCTCCGGCACAGTGGCAGATATGTAAATAAGGCGTTTACTTACAATTTCTCACGCATTACGTTTCGAACACTCGAACACCTATACGGATTCTCCTGCACAGTGGCGGATATGTAAATACGACGGTTACTTACCATTTCTCATGCATTACGGTTCGAACACTCGAGCACCTATACGGATTCTCCTGCACAGTGGCAGAGTTGTAAATACGGCGTTTACTTACCATTTCTCATGCATTATGGTTCGAACACTCGAACACCTATACGGATTCTCCTGCACAGTGGCAGAAATGTAAATACTGCGTTTACTTACCATTTTGCCGCATTACCGTTCGAACACTCGAACACCTATACGGATTCTCCTCCACAGTGGCAGATATGTAAATACGACGTTTACTTACCATTTCTCTTGCATTACGGTTCGAACACTCGAACACCTATACGGATTCTCCTACACCGTGGCAGATATGTAAATACGGCGTTTACTTACCATTTCTCACGCATTACGGTCCGAACACTCGAACACCTATATGGATTCTCCTGCACAGTGGCAGATATGTAAATACGGCATTTACTTTCCATTTCTGATGCATTACGGTTCGAACACTCGAACAGCTATACCGATTCTCCTGCACAGTGGTAGATATGTAAATTCGGCGTTTATTTACCATTTCTAATGCATTAGCGTTCGAGCGTTCGAACACTCGAACACCTATACGGATTCTCCTACACAGTGGCAGATATGTAAATACGGCGTTTACTTACCATTTCTCATGCATTAGGGTTCGAACACTCGAACACCTATACGGATTCTCCGGCACAGTGGCAGATATGTAAATACGACGTTTACTTACAATTTCTCACGCATTACGGTTCGAACACTCGAACACCAATACGGATTCCCCTACACTGTGGCAGATATGTAAATTCGACGTTTACTTACCACTTCTCATACATTACGGTTCGAACACTCGAGCACCTGTACGGATTCTCCTGCACAGTGGCAGATATGTAAATACGGCGTTTACTTACCATTTCTCATGCATTAGGTTCGAACACTCGAACACTTGTACGGATTCTCCTGCACAGTGGCAGAAATGTAAATAAGGTGTTTACTTACCATTTCTCACGCATTACGGTTCGAACACTCGAACACCTATACGGATTCTCCTGCACAGTAGCAGATATATAAATTCGGCGTTTACTTACCATTTCTCATGCATTACAGTTCGAACACTCGAGCACCTATACGGATTCTCCTGCACAGTGGCAGATATGTAAATACGGCGTTTACTTACCATTTCTCATGCATTAGGGTTCGGACACTCGAACACCAATACGGATTCTCCAGCACAGTGGCAGATATGTAAATACGGCGTTTACAAACCATTTCTGAAGGATTACGGTTCGAACACTCGAACACCTATACAGATTCTCCAGCACAGTGGCAGACATGTAAATACAGTGTTCACTAACCATTTCTGACGCATTACGGGACGAACACTCGAACACCTATAGGGATTCTCCTGCACAGTGGCAGATATGTAAATACGGCGTTTACTTACCATTTCTCCTGCATTACGGTTCGAACACTCGAACACCTATACGGATTGTCCTGCACAGTAGCAGATATGTAAATACGACATTTACTTACAATTTCTCACGCATTACGGTTCGAACACTCGAACACCTATACAGATTCCCCTGCACAGTGGCAGATATGTAAATACGACGTTTACTTACCATTTCTCATGCATTACGGTTCGAACACTCGCGCACCTATACGGATTCTCCTGCACAGTGGCAGATATGTAAATACGGCGTTTACTTACTATTTCTCATGCATTATGGCTCGAACACTCGAACACCTATACGGATTCTCGGGCACAGTGGCAGATATGTAAATACGACGTTTACTTACAATTTCTCACGCATTACGGTTCGAACACTCGAACACCAATACGGATTCCCCTGCACTGTGGCAGATATGTAAATATGACGTATACTTACCACTTCTCATACATTACGGTTCGAATGCTCGAGCACCTGTACGGATTCTCCTGCACATGGGCAGATATGTAAATACGGCGTTTACTTACCAATTCTCATACATTAGGGTTCGAACACTCGAACACTTGTACGGATTCTCCTGCACAGTGGCAGAAATGTAAATAACGTGTTTACTTACCATTTCTCACGCATTACGGTTCGAACACTCGAACACCTATACGGATTCTCCTGCACAGTGGCAGATAGATAAATACGGCATTTACTTACTATTTCTCATGCATTACGGTTCGACCACTCGAGAACCTACACGGATTCTCCTGCACAGTGGCAGATATGTAAATACGGCGCTTACTTACCATTTCTCATGCATTAGGGTTCGGACACTCGAACACCTATACGGATTCTCCAGCACAGTGGCAGATTTGTAAATACGGCGTTTACTTGCCATTTCTCATGCATTACGGTTCAAACACTCGAACACCTATTCGGATTCTCCTGCACAGTGGCAGAGATGTAAATACGGCGTTTACTTACCATTTCTCATGCATTACGGTTCGAACACTCGAACACCTATTCGGATTCTCCTGCACAGTGGCAGATATGTAAATACGGCGTTTACTTACCATTTCTGCCGCATTACAGTTCGAACACTCGAACACCTATACGGATTCTGCTGCACAGTGGCAGATATGTAAATACGGCGTTTACTTACCATTTCTGACGCATTACGGTTCGAACACTCGAACACCTATACGGATTCTCCAGCACAATGGCAGATATGTAAATACAGCGTTTACTAACCATTTCTCATACATTACGGTTCGAATACTCGAACACCTATACAGATTCTCCTGCACAGTGGCAAATATGTAAATACGGTGTTTATTTACAATTTCTGAACGATTTCGGTTCGCACACTCGAACACCTATACGAATTCTCCTGCACAGTGGCAGATATGTAAATACGGCGTTTATTTACAATTTCTGAACCATTACGGTTCGCACACTCGAACACCTATACGGATTCCCCTGCACAGTGGCAGATATGTAAATACGACGTTTACTTACCATTTCTGATGCATTACGGTTCGAACACTCGAACACCTATACGGATTCTCCTGCACAGTGGCAGATATGTAAATACGGCGTTTACTTACCATTTCTCATGCATTAGGGTTCGAACACTCGAACACCTGTACGGATTCTCCTACACAGTGGCAGAAATGTAAATAAGGTGTTTACTTACCATTTCTCACGCATTACGGTTCGAACAGTCGAACACCTATACGGATTCCCCAGCACAGTGGCAGATATATAAATACGGCGTTTACTTACCATTTCTCACGCATTACGGTTCGAACACTCGAACACCTATACGGATTCTCCTGCACAGTGGCAGATATGTAAATACGGCGTTTACTTACCATTTCTCATGCATTACGGTTCGAACACTCGAACACCGGCAGATATGTAAATACGGCGTTTACTAAACATTTCTGACGCATTACGGTTCGAACACTCGAACACCTATACGGATTCTCCAGCACAGTGGCAGATATGTAAATACAGTGTTCACTAACCATTTCTGACGCATTATGGGTCGAACACTCGAACACCTATACCGATTCTCCTGCACAGTGGCAGATATGTAAATACGGCGTTTACTTACCATTTCTCTTGCATTACGGTTCGAACACTCGAACACCTATACGGATTCTCCTGCACAGTGGCAGATATGTAAATACGGCGTTTACTTACAATTTCTGACGCATTACGGTTCGAACACTCGAACACCTGTACGAATTCTCCGCCACAGTGGCAGATATGTAAATAAGGCGTTTACTTACAATTTCTCACGCATTACGTTTCGAACACTCGAACACCTATACGGATTCTCCTGCACAGTGGCGGATATGTAAATACGACGTTTACTTACCATTTCTCATTCATTACGGTTCGAACACTCGAGCACCTATACGGATTCTCCTGCACAGTGGCAGATTTGTAAATACAGCGTTTACTTACCATTTCTCATGCATTATGGTGCGAACACTCGAACACCTATACGGATTCTGCTGCACAGTGGCAGAAAGGTAAATACGGCGTTTACTTACCATTTCTGCCGCATTACGGTTCGAACACTTAACACCTATACGGATTCTCCTCCACAGTGGCAGATATATAAATACGGCGTTTACTTACCATTTCTCTTGCATTACGGTTCGAACACTCGAATACCTACACGGATTCTCCTATACCGTGGCAGATATGTAAATACGGCGTTTACTTACCATTTCTGACGCATTACGGTTCGAACACTCGAACACCTATACGGATTCTCCTCCACAGTGGCAGATATGTAAATACGGCGTTTACATACCATTTCGCACGCATTACGGTTCGAACACTCGAACACCTATACGGATTCTCCTGCACAGTGGCAGATATGTAAATACGGCGTTTACTTACCGTTTCTCATGCATTACGGTTCGAACACTCGAACACCGGCAGATATGTAAATACGACGTTTACTAAACATTTCTGACGCATTACGGTTCGAACACTCGAACACCTATACGGATTCTCCAGCACAGTGGCAGATATGTAAATACAGTGTTCACTAACAATTTCTGACGCATTACGGATTGAACACTCGAACACCTATACGGATTCTCCTGCACAGTGGCAGATATGTAAATACGGCGTTTACTTACCATTTCTCTTGCATTACGGTTCGAACACTCGAACACCTATATGGATTCTCCTGCACAGTGGCAGATATGTAAATACGGCGTTTACTTACAATTTCTCACGCATTACGGTTCGAACACTCGAGCAGCTGTACGAATTCTCCGGCACAGTGGCAGATATGTAAATAAGGCGTTTACTTACAATTTCTCACACATTACGTTTCGAACACTCGAACACCTATACGGATTCTCCTGCACAGTGGCGGATATGTAAATACGACGGTTACTTACCATTTCTCATGCATTACGGTTCGAACACTCGAGCACCTATACGGATTCTCCTGCACAGTGGCAGAGTTGTAAATACGGCGTTTACTTACCATTTCTCATGCATTATGGTTCGAACACTCGAACACCTATACGGATTCTCCTGCACAGTGGCAGAAATGTAAATACGGCGTTTACTTACCATTTCTGCCGCATTACCGTTCGAACACTCGAACACCTATACGGATTCTCCTCCATAGTGGCAGATATGTAAATACGACATTTACTTACCATTTCTCTTGCATTACGGTTCGAACACTCGAACACCTATACGGATTCTCCTGCACCGTGGCAGATATGTAAATACGGCGTTTACTTACCATTTCTCGCGCATTACGGTCCGAACACTCGAACACCTATATGGATTCTCCTGCACAGTGGCAGATATGTAAATACAGCATTTACTTTCCATTTCTGATGCATTACGGTTCGAACACTCGAACAGCTATACCGATTCTCCTGCACAGTGGTAGATATGTAAATTCGGCGTTTATTTACCATTTCTAATGCATTAGCGTTCGAGCGTTCGAACACTCGAACACCTATACGGATTCTCCTACACAGTGGCAGATATGTAAATACGGCGTTTACTTACCATTTCTCATGCATTAGGGTTCGAACACTCGAACACCTATACGGATTCTCCGGCACAGTGGCAGATATGTAAATACGACGTTTACTTACAATTTCTCACGCATTACGGTTCGAACACTCGAACACCTATACGGATTCCCCTGCACAGTGGCAGTTATGTAAATACGACGTTTACTTACCATTTCTCATAGATTACGGTTCGAACACTCGAGCACCTGTACGGATTCTCCTGCACAGTGGCAGATATGTAAATACGGCGTTTACTTACCATTTCTCATGCATTAGTGTTCGAACACTCCAACACGTGTACGGATTCTCCTCACAGTGGCAGAAATGTAAATAAGGTGTTTACTTTCCATTTCTCACGCATTGCGGTTCGAACACTCGAACACCTCTATGGATTCTCTTGCACAGTGGCAGATATGTAAATACGGCGTTTAGTTACCATTTCTCAAGCATTACGGTTCGAACACTCGAACACCTATACGGATTCTCCTGCACAGTGGCAGATATGTAAATACGGCGTTTACTTACCATTTCTCACGCATTACGGTTCGAATACTAGAACACCTACACGGATTCTCGTGCACAGTGGCAGATATGTAAATACGGCATTCAGTTACCATTTCTCATGCATTAGGGTTCGAACACTCGAACACCTATATGGATTCTCCAGCCCAGTAGCAGATATGTAAATACGGCGTTTACTTACCATTTCTCTTGCATTACAGTTCGAACACTTGAACACCTATACGGATTCTCCTGCACAGTGGCAGATATGTAAATACGGCGTTTACTTACCATTTCTCACGCATTACGGTTCGAATACTAGAACACCTACACGGATTCTCGTGCACAGTGGCAGATATGTAAATACGGCATTCACTTACCATTTCTCATGCATTAGGGTTCGAACACTCGAACACCTATACGGATTCTCCAGCACAGTGGCAGATATGTAAATACGGCCTTTATTTACAATTTCTCATGCATTACGGTTCGCACACTCGAACACCTATACGGATTCTCCAGCACAGTGGCAGATATGTAAATACGGCGTTTACTTACCATTTCTGATGCATTACGATTTGAACACTCGAACACCTACACGGATTCTCCAGCACAGTGGCAGATATGTAAATACGGCATTCACTTACCATTTCTCATGCATTAGGGTTCGAACACTCGAACACCTATACGGATTCTCCTGCACAGTGGCGGATATGTAAATACGGCGTTTACTAACCATTTCTGACGCATTACGGTTCGAACACTCGAACACCAACACAGATTCTCCTGCACAGTGGCAGATATGTAAATACGGCGTTTACTTACCATTTGTCACGCATTACGGTTCGAATACTAGAACACCTACACGGATTCCCGTGCACAGTGGCAGATATGTAAATACGTCATTCACTTACCATTTCTCATGCATTAGGGCTCGAACATTCGAAGACCTATACAGATTCTCCTGCACAGTGGCAGATATGTAAATACGGCGTTTACTAACCATTTCTGACGCATTACGGTTCGAACACTCGAACACCTATACGGATTCTCCTACACAGTGGCAGATATGTAAATACGGCATTTACTTACCATTTCTGACGCATTACGATTCGAACACTTGAACACCTATACGGATTCTCATGCATTAGGGTTCGAACACTTGAACACCTGTACGGATTCTCCTGCACAGTGCCAGAAATGTAAATAAGGTGTTTACTTACCATTTCTCACGCATTACGATTCGAACACTCGAACACCTATACGGATTCTCCTGCACAGTGGCAGATATGTAAATACGGCGTTTACTTGCCATTTCTCACGCATTACGGTTCGAACACTGGAACACCTATACGGATTTTCCTGCACAGTGGCAGATATGTAAATACAGCGTTTACTTACCATTTCTCATGCATTACAGTTCGAACAATCGAACACGTATACGGATTCTCCTGCACAGTGGCAGATATGTAAAAACGGCATTTTTTTACCATTTCTCATGCATTAGGGTTCGAACACACGAACACCAGTACGGATTCTCCTGCACAGCGGCAGATATGTGAATATGGCGTTTACTTACCATTTCTGCCGCATTACGGTTCGAACACTCGAACACCTATACGGATTCTCCTGCACAATGGCAGATATGTAAATACGGCGTTTACTTTCCATTTCTCATGCATTACAGTTCGAATACTAGAACACCTATGCGAATTCTCCTACACAGTGGCAGATATGTAAATACGGCGTTTACTTACCATTTCTCATGCATTATGGTTCGAACACTCGAACACCTGTACGAATTCTCCTGCACAGTAGCAGATATGTAAATAAGGCGTTTACTTACCATTTCTCACGCATTACGGTTCGAACACTCGAACACCTATACGGATTCTCCTGCACAGTGGCAGATATGTAAACACGGCGTTTACTTACCATTTCTCATGCATTACGGTTCGAACACTCGAGGACCCATACGGATTCTCTTGCACAGTGGCAGATATGTAAATACGTCGTTTACTTACCATTTCTCATGCATTAGGGTTCGAACACTCGAACACCTATACGGATTCTCCTGCACAGTGGCAGATATGTAAATACGGCGTTTACTTACCATTTCCCCCGCATTACGGTTCGAACACTCGAACACCTATACGGATTATCCTGCACAGTGGCAGATATGTAAATACGGCGTTTACTTACCATTTCTCATGCATTACGGTTCGAACTCTCGAACACCGATACGGATTCTCCCTCACAGTGGCAGATATGTAAATACGGCGTTTACTTACTATTTCTGCCGCATTACGGTTCGAACACTCGAACACCTATACGGATTCTCCTGCACAGTGGCAGATATGTAAATATGGCGTTTACTTACCATTTCTCATGCATTATGGTTCGAACACTCGAACACCTGGACGAAATCTCCTGCACAGTGGCAGATATGTAAATAAGGCGTTTACTTACCATTTCTCACGCATTACGGTTCGAACACTCGAACACCTGTACGAATTCTCCTGCACAGTGGCAGATATGTAAATAAGGCGTTCACTTACCATTTCTCACGCATTACGATTCGAACACTCGAACACCTATACGGATTCTCCTGCACAGTGGCAGATATGTAAATACGGCGTTTACTTACCATTTCTCATGCATTACGGTTCGAACAGCCGAGCACCTATACGGATTCTCCTGCACAGTGGCAGATATGTAAATACGGCGTTTACTTACCATTTCTCATGCATTAGGGTTAGAACACTCGAACACCTATACGGATTCTCCTGCACAGTGACAGATATGTAAATACGGCGTTTACTTACGATTTCCCCCGCATTACGGTTCGAACACTCGAACACTTATACGGATTCTCCTGCACAGTGGCAGATATGTAGATACGGCGTTTACTTACCATTTCTCATGCATTACGTTTCGAACACTCGAACACCGATACGGATTCTCCAGCACAGTGGCAGATATGTAAATACGGCGTTTACTTATTATTTCTGCCGCATTACGGTTCGAACACTCGAACACCTACACGGATTCTCCTGCACAGTGGCAGATATGTAAATACGGCGTTTACTTACCATTTCTCATGCATTATGGTTCGAACACTCGAACACTTGTATGAAATCTCCTGCACAGTGGCAGATATGTGAATAAGGCTTTTACTTACCATTTCTCACGCATTACGGTTCGAACACTCGAACACCTGTACGAATTCTCCTGCACAGTGGCAGATATGTAAATAAGGCGTTCACTTACCATTTCTCCTGCACAGTGGCAGATATGTGAATATGGCATTTACTTACCATTTCTCCCGCATTACGGTTCGAACACACGAACACCTATACGGATTCTCCTACACAATGGCAGATATGTAAATACGACGTTTACTTTCCATTTCTCATGCATTACAGTTCGAATACTAGAACACCTATGCGAATTCTCCTACACAGTGGCAGATATGTAAATACGGCGTTTACTTACCATTTCTCATGCATTATGGTTCGAACACTCGAACACCAGTACGAATTCTCCTGTACAGTAGCAGATATGTAAATAAGGCGTTTACTTACCATTTCTCACGCATTACGGTTCGAGCACTCGAACACCTATACGGATTCTCCTGCACAGTGGCAGATATGTGAATACGGCGTTTACTTACCATTTCTCATGCATTACGGTTCGAACAGCCGAGCACCTATACGGATTCTCCTGCACAGTGGCAGATATGTAAATACGGCGTTTACTTACCATTTCTCATGCATTAGGGTTCGAACACTCGAACACCTATACGGATTCTCCTGCACAGTGGCAGATATGTAAATACGGCGTTTACTTACCATTTCCCCCGCATTACGGTTCGAACACTCGAACACCTATACGGATTCTCCTGCACAGTGGCAGATATGTAAATACGGCGTTTACTTACCATTTCTCATGCATTACGGTTCGAACACTCGAGCACCCATACGGATTCTCTTGCACAGTGGCAGATAAGTAAATACGTCGTTTACTTACCATTTCTCATGCATTAGGGTTCGAACACTCGAACACCTATACGGATTCTCCTGCACAGTGGCACATATGTAAATACGGCGTTTACTTACCATTTCCCCCGCATTACGGTTCGAACACTCGAACACCTATACGGATTATCCTGCACAGTGGCAGATATGTAAATACGGCGTTTACTTACCATTTCTCATGCATTACGGTTCGAACTCTCGAACACCGATACGGATTCTCCCTCACAGTGGCAGATATGTAAATACGGCGTTTACTTACTATTTCTGCCGCATTACGGTTCGAACACTCGAACACCTATACGGATTCTCCTGCACAGTGGCGGATATGTAAATATGGCGTTTACTTACCATTTCTCATGCATTATGGTTCGAACACTCGAACACCTGTACGAAATCTCCTGCACAGTGGCAGATATGTAAATAAGGCGTTTACTTACCATTTCTCACGCATTACGGTTCGAACACTCGAACACCTGTACGAATTCTCCTGCACAGTGGCAGATATGTAAATAAGGCGTTCACTTACCATTTCTCACACATTACGATTCGAACACTCGAACACCTATACGGATTCTCCTGCACAGTGGCAGATATGTAAATACGGCGTTTACTTACCATTTCCCATGCATTACGGTTCGAACAGCCGAGCACCTATACGGATTCTCCTGCACAGTGGCAGATATGTAAATACGGCGTTTACTTACCATTTCTCATGCATTAGGGTTCGAACACTCGAACACCTATACGGATTCTCCTGCACAGTGACAGATATGTAAATACGGCGTTTACTTACCATTTCCCCCGCATTACGGTTCGAACACTCGAACACCTATACGGATTCTCCTGCACAGTGGCAGATATGTAAATACGGCGTTTACTTACCATTTCTCATGCATTACGGTTCGAACACTCGAACACCGATACGGATTCTCCAGCACAGTGGCAGATATGTAAATACGGCGTTTACTTATTATTTCTGCCGCATTACGGTTCGAACACTCGAACACCTATACGGATTCTCCTGCACAGTGGCAGATATGTAAATACGGCGTTTACTTACCGTTTCTCATGCATTATGGTTCGAACACTCGAACACTTGTACGAAATCTCCTGCACAGTGGCAGATATGTAAATAAGGCTTTTACTTACCATTTCTCACGCATTACGGTTCGAACACTCGAACACCTGTACGAATTCTCCTGCACAGTGGCAGATATGTAAATAAGGCGTTCACTTACCATTTCTCCTGCACAGTGGCAGATATGTGAATATGGCGTTTACTTACCATTTCTGCCGCATTACGGTTCGAACACTCGAACACCTATACGGATTCTCCTGCACAATGGCAGATATGTAAATACGGCGTTTACTTTCCATTTCTCATGCATTACAGTTCGAATACTAGAACACCTATGCGAATTCTCCTACACAGTGGCAGATATGTAAATACGGCGTTTACTTACCATTTCTCATGCATTATGGTTCGAACACTCGAACACCTGTACGAATTCTCCTGCACAGTAGCAGATATGTAAATAAGGCGTTTACTTACCATTTCTCACGCATTACGGTTCGAACACTCGAACACCTGTACGAATTCTCCTGCACAGTGGCAGATATGTAAATAAGGCGTTCACTTACCGTTTCTCCTGCACAGTGGCAGATATGTGAATATGGCGTTTACTTACCATTTCTGCCGCATTACGGTTCGAACACTCGAACACCTATACGGATTCTCCTGCACAATGGCAGATATATAAATACGGCGTTTACTTTCCATTTCTCATGCATTACAGTTCGAATACTAGAACACCTATGCCAATTCTCCTACACAGTGGCAGATATGTAAATACGGCGTTTACTTACCATTTCTCATGCATTATGGTTCGAACACTCGAACACCTGTACGAATTCTCCTGCACAGTAGCAGATATGTAAATAAGGCGTTTACTTACCATTTCTCACGCATTACGGTTCGAACACTCGAACACCTATACGGATTCTCCTGCACAGTGGCAGATATGTGAATACGGCGTTTACTTACCATTTCTCATGCATTACGGTTCGAACAGCCGAGCACCTATACGGATTCTCCTGCACAGTGGCAGATATGTAAATACGGCGTTTACTAACCATTTCTCATGCATTAGGGTTCGAACACTCGAACACCTATACGGATTCTCCTGCACAGTGGCAGATATGTAAATACGGCGTTTACTTACCATTTCCCCCGCATTATGGTTCGAACACTCGAACACCTATACGGATTATCCTGCACAGTGGCATATATGTAAATACGGCGTTTACTTACCATTTCTCATGCATTACGGTTCGAATACTCAAACACTTATACGGATTCTCCTGCACAGTGGCAGATATGTGAATACGGCGTTTATTTACAATTTCTCTCGCATTACGGTTCGAACACTCGAACACCAGTACGGATTGTCCTACACAGTGGCAGATATGTAAATACGACGTTTATTTACCATTTCTGATGCATTACGGTTCGAACACTCGAACAGGTCTACGGATTCTCCTGCACAGTGGCAGATATTTAAATACGGCATTTATTTACCATTTCTTATGCATTAGGGTTCGAACACTCAAACACCTATACGGATTCTCCTGCACAGTGGCAGATTTGCAAATACGGCGTTTACTTACCATTTCTCATGCATTACGGATCGAACACTCGAACACCTATACGGATTCTCCTACACAGGGGCAGATATGTAAATACGGCGTTACTTACCATTTCTCAGGCATTATGGTTCGAACACTCGAACACCTATACGGATTGTCCGGCACGGTGGCAGATATGTAAATACGACGTTTACTTACAATTTCTCCCGCATTACGGTTCAAACACTCGAACACCTATACGGATTCTTCTGCACAGTGGCAGATATGTAAATACGACGTTTACTTACAATTTCTCCCGCATTACGGTTCAAACACTCGAACACCTATACGGATTCTCCTGCACAGTGGCAGATATGTAAATACGACGTTTACTTACCATTTCTCATACATTACGGTTCGAACACTCGAGCACCTGTACGGATTCTCCTGCACAGTGGCAGATATGTAAATACGGCGTTTACTTACCATTTCTCATACATTACGGTTCGAATACTCGAACACCTATACGGATTCTCCTGCACAGTGGCAGATACGTAAATACGGCGTTTGTTTACAATTTCTGAACCATTGGGGTTCGCACACTCGAACACCTATCGGGATTCTCCTGCACAGTGGCAGATAAGTAAATACGACGTTTACTTACCGTTTCTGATGCATTACGGTTCGAACACTCGAACACCTATACGGATTCTCCTGCACAGTGGCAGATATGTAAATACGGCGTTTATTTACCATTTCTCATGCATTAGGGTTCGAACCCACGAACACCAGTACGGATTCTCCTGCAGAGTGGCAGATATGTGAATACGGCGTTTACTTACCATTTCTGCCGCATTACGGTTCGAACACTCGAACACCTATACGGATTCTCCTGCACAATGGCAGATATGTAAATACGGCGTTGACTTTCCATTTCTCATGCATTACGGTTCGAATAGTAGAACAACTATGCGGATTCTCCTGCACAGTGGCAGATATGTAAATAAGGCGTTTACTTACCATTTCTCACGCATTACGATTCGAACACTCGAACACCAATACGGATTCTCCTGCACAGTGGCAGATATGTAAATACGGCATTTACTTACCATTTCTCATGCATTACGGTTCGAACACTCGAGCACCTATTCGGATTCACCTGCACACTGGCAGATATGTAAATACGGCGTTCACTTACCATTTCTAATGCATTAGGGTTCGAACACTCGAACACCGATACGGATTCTCCAGCACAGTGGCAGATATGTAAATCCGGCGTTTACTTACGATTTCTGCCGCATTACGGTTCGAACACTCGAACACCTATACGGATTCTCCTGCACCGTGGCAGATATGTAAATACGGCGTTTACTAACCATTTCTCATGCATTATGGTTCGAACACTCGAACACCTGTACGAAATCTCCTGCACAGTGGCATATCTGTAAATAAGGCGTTTACTTACCATTTCTCACGCATTACGGTTCGAAAACTCGAACACCTGTACGAATTCTCCTGCACAGTGGCAGATATGTAAATAAGGCGTTCACTTACCATTTATCACGCATTACGGTTCGAACACTCGAACACCTACACGGATTCTCCTGCACAGTGGAAGATATGTAAATACGGCGTTTACTTACCATTTCTCATGCATTACGGTTCGAACACTCGAGCATCTACACGGATTCTCTTGCACAGTGGCAGATATGTAAATACGTCGTTTACTTATCATTTCTCATGCATTAGGGTTCGAACACTCGAACACCTGTAAGGATTCTCCTGCACACTGGCAGATATGTAAATACGGCGTTTACTTACCATTTCCCCCGCATTCCGGTTCGAACACTCGAACACCTATACGGATTATCCTGCACAGTGCAAGATATGTAAATACGGAGTTTACTTACCATTTCTCATGCATTACGGTTCGAATACTCGAACACCTATACGGATTCTCCTGCAGAGTGGCAGATATGTAAATACGGCGTTTATTTACAATTTCTCACGCATTACGGTTCGAACACTCAAACACCAGTACGGATTCTCCGACACAGTGGCAGATATGTAAGTACGACGTTTACTTACCATTTCTGATGCATTACGGTTCGAACACTCGAACAGGTCTACGGATTCTCCTGCACAGTGGCAGATATTTAAATACGGCGTTTATTTACCATTTCTTAAGCATTAGGGTTCGAACACTCAAACACATATACGGATTCTCCTGCACAGTAGCAGATATGTAAATACGGCGTTTACTTACCATTTCTCATGCATTACGGTTCGAACACTCGAACACCTATACAGATTCTCCTGCACAGTGGCAGATATGTAAATACGGCGTTTACTTACCATTTCTCAGGCATTATGGTTCGAACACTCGAACACCTATATGGATTCTCCGGCACAGTGGCAGATATGTAAATACGACGTTTACTTACAATTTCTCCCGGATTACGGTTCGAACACTCGAACACCTATACGGATTCTCCTGCACAGTGGCAGATATGTAAATACGACGTTTACTTGCCATTTCTCATACATTACGGTTCGAACACTCGAGCACCTGTACGGATTCTCCTGCACAGTCGCAGATATGTAAATACGGCGTTTACTTACCATTTCTCATACATTACGGTTCGAATACTCGAACACCTAGACGGATTCTCCTGCACAGTGGCAGATACGTAAATACGGCGTTTGTTTACAATTTCTGAACCATTGGGGTTCGCACACTCGAACACCTATCGGGATTCTCCTGCACAGTGGCAGATAAGTAAATACGACGTTTACTTACCATTTCTGATGCATTACGGTTCGAACACTCGAACACCTATACGGATTCTCCTGCACAGTGGCAGATATGTGAATACGGCGTTTACTTACCATTTCTCATGCATTACGGTTCGAACAGTCGAGCACCTATACGGATTCTCCTGCACAGTGGCAGATATGTAAATACGGCGTTTACTTACCATTTCTCATGCATTAGGGTTCGAACACTCGAACACCTATACGGATTCTCCTGCACAGTGGCAGATATGTAAATACGGCGTTTACTTACCATTTCCCCCGCATTACGGTTCGAACACTCGAAAACCTATACGGATTCTCCTGCACAGTGGCAGATATGTAAATACGGCGTTTACATACCATTTCTCATGCATTACGGTTCGAACACTCGAGCACCCATACGGATTCTCTTGCACAGTGGCAGATATGTAAATACGTCGTTTACTTACCATTTCTCATGCATTAGGGTTCGAACACTCGAACACCTATACGGATTCTCCTGCACAGTGGCACATATGTAAATACGGCGTTTACTTACCATTTCCCCCGCATTACGGTTCGAACACTCGAACACCTATACGGATTATCCTGCACAGTGGCAGATATGTAAATATGGCGTTTACTTACCATTTCTCATGCATTACGGTTCGAACTCTCGAACACCGATACGGATTCTCCCTCACAGTGGCAGATATGTAAATACGGCGTTTACTTACTATTTCTGCCGCATTACGGTTCGAACACTCGAACACCTATACGGATTCTCCTGCACAGTGGCAGATATGTAAATATGGCGTTTACTTACCATTTCTCATGCATTATGGTTCGAACACTCGAACACCTGTACAAAATCTCCTGCACAGTGGCAGATATGTAAATAAGGCGTTTACTTTCCATTTCTCACGCATTACGGTTCGAACACTCGAACACCTGTACGAATTCTCCTGCACAGTGGCAGATATGTAAATAAGGCGTTCACTTACCATTTCTCACACATTACGATTCGAACACTCGAACACCTATACGGATTCTCCTGCACAGTGGCAGATATGTAAATACGGCGTTTACTTACCATTTCTCATGCATTACGGTTCGAACAGCCGAGCACCTATACGGATTCTCCTGCACAGTGGCAGATATGTAAATACGGCGTTTACTTACCATTTCTCATGCATTAGGGTTCGAACACTCGAACACCTATACGGATTCCCCTGCACAGTGACAGATATGTAAATACGGCGTTTACTTACCATTTCCCCCGCATTACGGTTCGAACACTCGAACACCTATACGGATTCTCCTGCACAGTGGCAGATATGTAAATACGGCGTTTACTTACCATTTCTCATGCATTACGGTTCGAACACTCGAAAACCGATACGGATTCTCCAGCACAGTGGCAGATATGTAAATACGGCGTTTACTTATTATTTCTGCCGCATTACGGTTCGAACACTCGAACACCTATACGGATTCTCCTGCACAGTGGCAGATATGTAAATACGGCGTTTACTTATCCTTTCTCATGCATTATGGTTCGACCACTCGAACACTTGTACGAAATCTCCTGCACAGTGGCAGATATGTAAATAAGGCTTTTACTTACCATTTCTCACGCATTACGGTTCGAACACTCGAACACCTGCACGAATTCTCCTGCACAGTGGCAGATATGTAAATAAGGCGTTCACTTACCATTTCTCCTGCACAGTGGCAGATATGTGAATATGGCGTTTACTTACCATTTTGCCGCATTACGGTTCGAACACTCGAACACCTATACGGATTCTCCTGCACAATGGCAGATATGTAAATACGGCGTTTACTTTCCATTTCTCATGCATTACAGTTCGAATACTAGAACACCTATGCGAATTCTCCTACACAGTGGCAGATATGTAAATACGGCGTTTACTTACCATTTCTCATGCATTATGGTTCGAACACTCGAACACCTGTACGAATTCTCCTGCACAGTAGCAGATATGTAAATAAGGCGTTTACTTACCATTTCTCACGCATTACGGTTCGAACACTCGAACACCTGTACGAATTCTCCTGCACAGTGGCAGATATGTAAATAAGGCGTTCACTTACCATTTCTCCTGCACAGTGGCAGATATGTGAATATGGCGTTTACTTACCATTTCTGCCGCATTACGGTTCGAACACTCGAACACCTATACGGATTCTCCTGCACAATGGCAGATATGTAAATACGGCGTTTACTTTCCATTTCTCATGCATTACAGTTCGAATACTAGAACACCTATGCGAATTCTCCTACACAGTGGCAGATATGTAAATACGGTGTTTACTTACCATTTCTCATGCATTATGGTTCGAACACTCGAACACCTGTACGAATTCTCCTGCACAGTAGCAGATATGTAAATAAGGCGTTTACTTACCATTTCTCACGCATTACGGTTCGAACACTCGAACACCTATACGGATTCTCCTGCACAGTGGCAGATATGTGAATACGGCGTTTACTTACCATTTCTCATGCATTACGGTTCGAACAGCCGAGCACCTATACGGATTCTCCTGCACAGTGGCAGATATGTAAATACGACGTTTACTAACCATTTCTCATGCATTAGGGTTCGAACACTCGAACACCTATACGGATTCTCCTGCACAGTGGCAGATATGTAAATACGGCGTTTACTTACCATTTCCCCCGCATTACGGTTCGAACACTCGAACACCTATACGGATTATCCTGCACAGTGGCAGATATGTAAATACGGCGTTTACTTACCATTTCTCATGCATTACGGTTCGAATACTCGAACACTTATACGGATTCTCCTGCACAGTGGCAGATATGTGAATACGGCGTTTATTTACAATTTCTCACGCATTACGGTTCGAACACTCGAACACCAGTACGGATTCTCCTACACAGTGGCAGATATGTAAATACGACGTTTATTTACCATTTCTGATGCATTACGGTTCGAACACTCGAACAGGTCTACGGATTCTCCTGCACAGTGGCAGATATTTAAATACGGTGTTTATTTACCAATTCTTATGCATTAGGGTTCGAACACTCAAACACCTATACGGATTCTCCTGCACAGTGGCAGATATGCAAATACGGCGTTTACTTACCATTTCTCATGCATTACGGATCGAACACTCGAACACCTATACGGATTCTCCTGCACAGGGGCAGATATGTAAATACGGCGTTACTTACCATTTCTCAGGGATTATGGTTCGAACACTCGAACACCTATACGGATTGTCCGGCACGGTGGCAGATATGTAAATACGACGTTTACTTACAATTTCTCCCGCATTACGGGTCAAACACTCGAACACCTATACGGATTCTTCTGCACAGTGGCAGATATGTAAATACGACGTTTACTTACAATTTCTCCCGCATTACGGTTCAAACACTCGAACACCTATACGGATTCTCCTGCACAGTGGCAGATATGTAAATACGACGTTTACTTACCATTTCTCATACATTACGGTTCGAACACTCGAGCACCTGTACGGATTCTCCTGCACAGTGGCAGATATGTAAATACGGCGATTACTTACCATTTCTCATACATTACGGTTCGAATACTCGAACACCTATACGGATTCTCCTGCACAGTGGCAGATACGTAAATACGGCGTTTGTTTACAATTTCTGAACCATTGGGGTTCGCACACTCGAACACCTATCGGGATTCTCCTGCACAGTGGCAGATAAGTAAATACGACGTTTACTTACCATTTCTGCTGCATTACGGTTCGAACACTCGAACACCTATACGGATTCTCCCGCACAGTGGCAGATATGTAAATACGGCGTTTATTTACCATTTCTCATGCATTAGGGTTCGAACCCACGAACACCAGTACGGATTCTCCTGCAGAGTGGCAGATATGTGAATACGGCGTTTACTTACCATTTCTGCCGCATTACGGTTCGAACACTCGAACACCTATACGGATTCTCCTGCACAATGGCAGATATGTAAATACGGCGTTGACTTTCCATTTCTCATGCATTACGGTTCGAATAGTAGAACAACTATGCGGATTCTCCTGCACAGTGGCAGACATGTAAATCCGGCGTTTACTATCCATTTCTGACGCATTACGGTTCGAACACTCGAACACCTATACGGATTCTCCTGCACAGTGGCAGATATGTAAATACGGCATTTACTTACCATTTCTGACGCATTACGGTTTGAACACTCGAACACCTATACGGATTCTCCTACGCAGTGGCAAATATGTAAATACGGCGTTTCCTGACCATTTCTCTTGCATTACGGTTCGAACACTCGAACACCTATACGGATTCTCCTGCACAGTGGCAGGTACGTAAATACGGCGTTTACTTACAATTTCTCACGCATTACGGTTCGAACACTCGAACACCTATACAGATTCCCGTGCACAGTGGCAGATATGTAAATACGACGTTTACTTACCATTTCTCATGCGTTACGGTTCGAACACTCGAGCACCTATACGGATTCTCCTGCACAGTGGCAGATATGTAAATACGGCGTTTACTTACCATTTCTCACGCATTACGGTTCGAATAGTAGAACACCTACACGGATTCTCGTGCACAGCAGCAGATATGTAAATACGGCATTCACTTACCGTTTCTCATGCATTAGGGTTCGAACACTCGAACACCTATACGGATTCTCCAGCACAGTGACAGATATGTAAATACGACGTTTATTTACAATATCTCATGCATTACGGTTCGCACACACGAACACCTATACGGATTCTCCTGCACAGTGGCAGATATGTATATACGGCGTTACTTACCATTTCTGATGCATTACGATTTGAACACTCGAACACCTACACGGATTCTCCAGCACAGTGGCAGATATGTAAATACGGCATTCACTTACCGTTTCTCATGCATTAGGGTTCGAACACTCGAACACCTATATGGATTCTCCAGCACAGTGACAGATATGTAAATACGACGTTTATTTACAATATCTCATGCATTACGGTTCGCACACACGAACACCTATACGGATTCTCCTGCACAGTGGCGGATATGTATATACGGCGTTACTTACCATTTCTGATGCATTACGATTTGAACACTCGAACACCTACACGGATTCTCCAGCACAGTGGCAGATATGTAAATACGGCGTTTACTTACCATTTCTCACGCATTACGGTTCAAA
The DNA here is from genome assembly GCA_036172215.1 of Camellia granthamiana. Taxonomy (NCBI): domain Eukaryota; kingdom Viridiplantae; phylum Streptophyta; class Magnoliopsida; order Ericales; family Theaceae; genus Camellia; species Camellia granthamiana. The sequence goes on along the minus strand of JAXFYN010000401.1, from coordinate 111,371 downwards.
CACTCGAACACCGATACGGATTCTCCTGCACAGTGGCAGATATGTAAATACGGCGTTTACTTACAATTTCTCACGCATTACGGTTCGAACACTCGAACACCAATACGGATTCTCCAGCACAGTGGCAGACATGTAAATACGGCGTTACTTACCATTTATGCCGCACTACGGTTCGAATACTCGAACACCTATACAGATTCTCGTGCACAGTGGCAGATATGTAAATACGGCGTTTATTTACAATTTCTCATGCATTACGGTTCACACACTCGAACACCAATACGGATTCTCCTGCACAGTGGCAGATCGGTAAATACGGCGTTCACTTACCATTTCTCATGCATTAGGGCTCGAACACTCGAAGACCTATACGGATTCTCCAGCACAGTGGCTGATATGTAGATACGGCATTTACTTACCATTTCTGACGCATTACGGTTCGAACACACGAACACCTATACGGATTCTCCTACACAGTGGTAGATATGTAAATACGGCGTTTACTTACAATTTCGCATGCATTACGGTTCACACACTCGAACACCAATACGGATTCTCCTGCACAGTGGCAGATCTGTAAATACGGCGTTTACTTAACATTTCTGCCGCATTACGGTTCGAACACTCGAACACCTATACGGATTCTGCTGCACATGGGCAGATACGTAAATTCGGCGTTTACTTACCATTTCTGACGCATTACGGTTCGAACATTCGAACACCTATACGGATACTCCAGCACAATGGCAGATATGTAAATACAGCATTTACTAACCATTTCTCATACATTACGGTTCGAATACTCGAGCACCAATACGGATTCTCCTTCACAGTGGCAGATATGTAAACACGGCGTTTATTTAAAATTTCTGAACCATTACGGTTCGCACACTCGAACACCTAGACGAATTCTCCTGCACAGTGGCAGATATGTAAATACGGCGTCTATTTCCAATTTCTGAACCATTACGGTTCGCACAGTGGCAGATATGTAAATACGACGTATACTTACCATTTCTGATGCAGTACGGTTCGAACAATCGAACACCTATACGGATTCTCCTGCACAGTGGCAAATTTGTAAATACGGCGTTTATTTTGCATTTCTCATGCATTAGGGTTCGAACACTCGAACACCTGTACGGATTCTCCTGCACAGTGGCAGATATGTGAATACGGCGTTTACTTACCATTTTTGCTGCATTACGGTTCGAACACTCGAACACCTATACGGATTCTCCGGCACAATGGCAGATATGTAAATACGGCGTTTACTTTCCATTTCTCAGGCATTACGGTTCGAATACTAGAACACCTATGCGAATTCTCCTACACAGTGGCAGATATGTAAATACGGCGTTTACTTACCATTTCTCATGCATTATGGTTCAAACACTCGAACACCTGTACGAATTCTCCTGCACAGTGGCAGATATGTAAATAAGGCGTTTACATACCATTTCTCACGCATTACGGTTCGAACACTCGAACACCTATACGGATTCTCCTGCACAGTGGCAGATATGCAAATACGGCGTTTAGTTACCATTTCTCTTGCATGACGGTTCGAACACTCGAGCACCTATACGGATTCTCCTGCACAGTGGCAGATATGTAAATAAGGCGTTTACTTACCATTTCTCATGCATTAGGGTTCGAATACTAGAACACCTATGCGAATTCTCCTCCACAGTGGCAGATATGTAAATACGGCGTTTACTTACCATTTCTCATGCATTATGGTTCCAACACTCGAACACCTGTACGAATTCTCCTGCACAGTGGCAGATATGTAAATAAGGCGTTTACTTACCATTTCTCACGCATTACGGTTCGAACACTCGAACACTTGTATGGATTCTCCTGCACAGTGGCAGATATGTAAATAAGGCGTTTACTTACCATTTCTCACGCATTACGGTTCGAACACTCGAACACCTATACGGATTCTCCTGCACAGTGGCAGATATGCAAATACGGCGTTTAGTTACCATTTCTCATGCATGACGGTTTGAACACTCGTGCACCTATACGGATTCTCCAGCACAGTGGCAGATATGTAAATACGGCGTTTACTAACCATTTCTGACGCATTACGGTTCGAACACTCGAACACCTATATGGATTCTCCGGCACAGTGGCAGATTTGTAAATACGGCGTTTGCTAACCATTTATCATGCATTAGGGATCGAACACTCGAACACCTGTACGAATTCTCCTGCACCATGGCAGATATGAAAATACGGCGTTTACTTACCATTTCTCTTGCATTACGGTTCGAACACTCGAACACCTATACGGATTCTCCTGCACAGTGGCAGATATGTAAATACGGCGTTTACTTACAATTTCTCATTACGGTTCAAACACTCGAACACCTACACGGATTCTCCTGCACAGTGGCGGATATGTAAATACGGCGTTTACTTAGAATTTCTCTTGCATTACGGTTCGAACACTCGAACACCTATACGGATTCTCCTGCACAGTGGCAGATTTGTAAATACGGCGTTTACTTACCATTTCTCATTTATTATGGTTCGAACACTCGAACACCTATACAGATTCTCCAGCACAGTGGCAGATATGTAAATACGGCGTTTACTTACCATTTCTCATGCACTACAGTTCGAGTACTTGAACGCCTATACGGATTCTCCTGCACAGTGGCAGATATGTAAATACGGCGTTTACTTACCATTTCTCACGCATTACAATTTTAACACTCGAACACCTACATGGATTCTCGTGCACAGCGGCAGATATGTAAATACGGCATTCACTTACCATTTCTCATGCACTAGGGTTCGGACACTCGAGCACGTATACGGATTCTCCAGCAAAGTGGCAGATATGTAAATACGGCGTTTACTAACCATTTCTGACGCATTACGGTTCGAACACTCGAACACCTATACGGATTCTCCTGCACAGCGGCAGATACGTAAATACGGCATTTACTTGCCATTTCTCATGCATTACGGTTCAAACACTCGAACACCTATACGGATTCTCCTGCAAAGTGGCAGAAATGTAAATACGGCGTTTGCTTAACATTTCTGCCGCATTACGGTTCGAACACTCGAACACCTATACCGATTCTGCTGCACATGGGCAGATACGTAAATTCGGCGTTTACTTACCATTTCTGACGCATTACGGTTCGAACACTCGAACACCTATACGGATACTCCAGCACAACGACAGATATGTAAATACAGCGTTTACTAACCATTTCTCATGCATTACGGTTCGAATACTCGAGCACCTGTACGGATTCTCCTTCACAGTGGCAGATATGTAAACACGGCGTTTCTTTAAAATTTCTGAACCATTACGGTTCGCACACTCGAACACCTATACGAATTCTCCTGCACAGTGGCAGATATGTAAATACGGCGTCTATTTACAATTTCTGAACCATTACGGTTCGCACAGTGGCAGATATGTAAATACGACGTATACTTACCATTTCTGATGCATTACGGTTCGAACAATCGAACACCTATACGGATTCTCCTGCACAGTGGCAAATTTGTAAATACGGCGTTTATTTTGCATTTCTCATGCATTAGGGTTCGAACACTCGAACACCGGTACGGATTCTCCTGCACAGTGGCAGATATGTGAATACGGCGTTTACTTACCATTTCTGCCGCATTACGGTTCGAACACTCGAACACCTATACGGATTCTCCTGCACAATGGCAGATATGTAAATACGGCGTTTACTTTCCATTTCTCAGGCGTTACGTTTCGAATACTAGAACACCTATGCGAATTCTCCTACACGGTGGCAGATATGTAAATACGGCGTTTACTTACCATTTCTCATGCATTATGGTTCGAACACTCGAACACCTGTACGAATTCTCCTGCACAGTGGCAGATATGTAAATAAGGCGTTTGCATACCATTTCTCACGCATTACGGTTCGAACACTCGAACACCTATACGGATTCTCCTGCACAGTGGCAAATATGCAAATACGGCGTGTAGTTACCATTTCTCTTGCATGACGGTTCGAACACTCGAGCACCTATACGGATTCTCCTGCACAGTGGCAGATATGTAAATAAGGCGTTTACTTACCATTTCTCATGCATTAGGGTTCGAATACTAGAACACCTAGGCGAATTCTCCTACACAGTGGCAGATATGTAAATACGGCGTTTACTTACCATTTCTCATGCATTATGGTTCCAACACTCGAACACCTGTACGAATTCTCCTGCACAGTGGCAGATATGTAAATAAGGCGTTTACTTACCATTTCTCACGCATTACGGTTCGAACACTCGAACACCTGTACGAATTCTCCTGCACAGTGGCAGATATGTAAATATGGCGTTTACTTACCATTTCTCATGCATTTCGGTTCGAACACTCGAGCACCTATACGGATTCTCCTGCACAGTGGCAGATATGAAAATACGGCGTTTACTTACCATTTCTCATGCATTAGGGTTCGGACACTCGAACACCTATACGGATTCTCCAGCACAGTGGCAGATATGTAAATACGGCGTTTACTAACCATTTCTGACGCATTACGGTTCGAACACTCGAACACCTATACGGATTCTCCTGCACAGCGGCAGATATGTAAATACGGCATTTACTTGTCATTTCTCATGCATTACGGTTCCAACACTCGAACACCTATAAAATTCTCCTGCACAGTGGCAGAGATGTAAATACGGCGTTTACTTACCATTTCTCATGCATTACGGTTCGAACACTCGAACACCTATTCGGATTCTCCTGCACAGTGGCAGATATGTAAATACAGCGTTTACTTACCATTTCTGACGCATTACGGTTAGAACACTCGAACACCTATACGGATTATCCAGCACAATGGAAGATATGTAAATACAGCGTTTACTAACCATTTCTCATACGTTGCGGTTCGAATACTTGAACACCTATACGAATTCTCCTGCACAGAGGCAGATATGTAAATACGGCGTTTATTTACAATTTCTGAACCATTTCGGTTCGCACACTCGAAGACCTATACGAATTCTCCTGCACAGTGGTAGATATGTAAATACGGCGTTTATTTACAATTTCTGAACCATTACGGTTCGCACACTCAAACACCTATACGGATTCTCCTACACAGTGGTAGATATGTAAATACGACGTTTACTTACCATTTCTGATGCATTACGGTTCGAACACTCGAACACCAATACAGATTCTCCTATACAGTGGCAGATTTGTAAATACGGCGTTTATTTACCATTTCTCATGCATTAGGGTTCGAACACTCGAACACCAGTACGGATTCTCCTGCCCAGTGGCAGATATGTGAATACGGCGTTTACTTACCATTTCTGCCGCATTACGGTTCGAACACTCGAACACCGGTAAGGATTCTCCTGCACAATGGCAGATATGTAAATACGGCGTTTACTTTCCATTTCTCATGCATTACAGTTCGAATACTAGAACACCTATGCGGATTCTCCTGCACTGTGGCAGATTTGTAAATACGGCGTTTACTTACCGTTTCTCACGCATTATGGTTCGAACACTCGAACACTTGTACGAATTCTCCTGCACAGTGGCAGATATGTAAATACGGCGTTTACTTACCATTTCTCATGCATTGGGGTTCGAACACTCGAACACGAGTACGGATTCTCCTACATCGTGGCAGATATGTAAATACGGCGTTTACTAACCATTTCTCACGCATTACGGTTCGAACACTTGAACACCTATACGGATTCTCCTACACAGTGGCAGATATGTAAATACGGCGTTTCCTGACCATTTCTCTTGCATTACGGTTCGAACACTCGAACACCTATTCGGATTGTCCTGCACAGTGGCAGATATGTAAATACGGCGTTTACTTACAATTTCTCACGCATTACGGTTCGAACACTCGAACACCTATACAGATTTCCCTTCACAGTGGCAGATATGTAAATACGACGTTTACTTATCATTTCTCATGCATTACGGTTCGAACACTCGCGCTCCTATACGGATTCTCGTGCACAGTGGCAGATATGTAAATACGGCATTCACTTACCATTTCTCATGCATTAGGGTTCGAACACTCGAACACCTATACGGATTCTCGAGCACAGTGGTAGATATGTAAATACGGCCTTTATTTACAATTTCTCATGTATTACGGTTCGCACACTCGAACACCTATACGGATTCTCCTGCACAGTGGCAGATATGTAAATACGGCGTTTACTTACCATCTCTGATGCATTATGATTTGAACACTCGAACACCTACACGGATTCTCCTGCACAGTGGCAGATATGTAAATACGGCATTCACTTACCTTTTCTCATGCATTAGGATTCGAACACTCGAACACCTATACGGATTCTCCTGCACAGTGGCGGATATGTAAATACGGCGTTTACTTACCATTTCTCACGCATTACGGTTCGAATACTAGAACCCCTACACAGATTCTCGTGCACAGTGGCAGATATATAAATACGGCATTCAGTTACCATTTCTCATGCATTAGGGTTCGAACACTCGAACACCTATACGGATTCTCCAGCACAGTGGCAGATATGTAAATACGGCGTTTACTAACCATTTCTGACGCATTACGGTTCGAACACTCGAACACCTATACGGATTCTCCTGCACAGTGGCAGATATGTAAATACGGCGCTTACTTACCATTTCTCAAGCATTACGGTTCGAACACTCGAACACCTATACGGATTCTCCTGCACAGTGGCAGATATGTAAATACGGCATTTACTTACCATTTCTGACGCATTACGGTTCGAACACTTGAACACCTATACGGATTCTCATGCATTAGGGTTCGAACACTCGAACACCTGTACGGAATCTCCTGCACAGTGCCAGAAATGTAAATAAGGTGTTTACTTACCATTTCTCACGCATTACGATTCGAACACTCGTACACCTATACGGATTCTCCAGCACAGTGGCAGATATGTAAATACGGCGTTTACTAACCATTTCTGACGCATTACGGTTCGAATGCTCGAACACCTATACGGATTCTCCGGCACAGTGGCAGATATGTAAATACGGCATTTACTTACCATTTCTGACGCATTACGGTTCGAACACTCGAACACCTATACGGATTCTCCTGCACAGTGGCAGATACGTAAATACGGCGTTTACTTACCATTTCTCATGCATTACGGTTCGAACACTTGAACATCGATACGGATTCTCCAGCACTGTGGCAGATATGTAAATACAGCATTTACTTACCATTTCTGCCGCATTACGGTTCGAACACTCGAACACCTATACGGATTCTCCTGCACAGTGGCAGATATGTAAATACAGCGTTTACTTACCATTTCTCATGCATTACGGTTCGAATACTCGAACACCTATACGGATTCTCCTGCACAGTGCCAGATATGTAAATACAGCGTTTACTAACCATTTCTGACGCATTACGGTTCGAACACAGAAACACCTATACGGATTCTCCTGCACAGTGGCAGATATGTAAATACGGCGTTTACTTACCATTTCTCATGCATTACGGTTCGAACACTCGAACACCTATACGGATTCTCCTGCACAGTGGCAGATATGTAAATACGGCGTTTACTTACAATTTCTCACGCATTACAGTTCGAACACTCGAACACCTGGACGGATTCTCCTGCATAGTGGCAGATTTGTAAATACAGCGTTTACTTGCCATTTCTCATGCATTATGGTTCGAACACTCGAACACCTATACGGATTCTCCAACACAGTGGCAGATATGTAAATACGGCGTTACTTACCACTTCTGCCGCATTACGGTTTGAATACTCGAACACCTATACGGATTCTCCAACACAGTGGCAGATATGTAAATACGGCGTTACTTACCACTTCTGCCGCATTACGGTTCGAATACTCGAACACCTATACGGATTCTCCTGCACAGTGGCAGATATGTAAATACGGCATTTATTTAGAATTTCTCATGCATTACGGTCCGCACACTTGAACACCTATACGGATTCTCCTGCACAGTGGCAGCTATGTAAATACGGCGTATACTTACCATTTCTGATGCATTACGATTTGAACACTCGAACACCTACACGGATTCTCCTGCACAGTGGCAGATATGTAAATACGGAAATTGACTTACCATTTCTCATGCATTAGGGTTCGAACGCTCGAACACCTATACGGATTCTCCTGTGCAGTGGCAGATATGTAAATACGGCGTTTACTAGCCATTTCTGACGCATTACGGTTCGAACACTCGAACACATACACAGATTCTCCTGCACAGTGGCAGATATGTAAATACGGCGTTTACTTACCATTTCTCCCGCATTACGGTTCGAATACTAGAACACCTACACGGATTCTCGTGCACAATGGCAGATATGTAAATATGGCATTCACTTACCATTTCTCATGCATTAGGGTTCGAACACTCGAACACCTATACGGATTCTCCAGCACAGTGGCAGATATGTAAATACGGCGTTTACTAACCATTTCTGACGCATTACGGTTCGAACACTCGAACACCTATACGGATTCTCCTGCACAGTGGCAGATATGAAAATACGGCATTTACTTACCATTTCTGACGCAGTACGGTTCGAACACTCGAACACCAATACAGATTCTCCTACGCAGTGGCAAATATGTAAATACGGCGTTTCCTGACCATTTCTCTTGCATTACGGTTCGAACACTCGAACACCTATACGGATTCTCCACCACAGTGGCAGATATGTAAATACGGCGTTTACTTACAATTTCTCACGCATTACGGTTCGAACACTCGAACACCTATACAGATTCCCGTGCACAGTGGCAGATATGTAAATACGACGTTTACTTACCATTTCTCATGCATTACGGTTCAAACACTCGAGCACCTATACGGATTCTCCTACATAGTGGCAGATTTTTAAATACGGCGTTTGCTAGCCATTTCTCATGCATTAGGGTTCGAACACTCGGACACCTGTACGAATTCTCCTGCACAGTGGCAGATATGTAAATACGGCGTTCACTTACCATTTCTCTTGCATTACAGTTCGAACACTCGAACACCTATACGGATTCTCCTGCACAGTGGCAAATATGTAAATACGGCGTTTACTTACCATTTCTCACGCATTACGGTTCGAATAGTAGAACACCTACACGGATTCTCGTGCACAGCAGCAGATATGTATATACGGCATTCACTTACCATTTCTCATGCATTAGGGTTCGAACACTCGAACACCTATACGGATTCTCCAGCACAGTGACAGAAATGTAAATACGACGTTTATTTACAATATCTAATGCATTACGGTTCGCACACACGAACACCTATACGGATTCTCCTGCACAGTGGCAGATATGTAAATACGGCGTTTTCTTACCATCTCTGATGTATTACGATTTGAACACTCAAACACCTACACGGATTCTCCTGCACAGTGGCAGATATGTAAATACGGCATTCACTTACCTTTTCTCATACATTAGGATTCGAACACTCGAACACCTATACGGATTCTCCTGCACAGTGGCGGATATGTAAATACGGCGTTTACTTACCATTTCTCACGCATTACGGTTCGAATACTAGAACACCTACACGGATTCTCGTGCACAGTGGCAGATATGTAAATACGGCATTCAGTTACCATTTCTCATGCATTAGGGTTCGAACACTCGAACACCTATACGGATTCTCCAGCACAGTGGCAGATATGTAAATACGGCGTTTACTAACCATTTCTGACGCATTACGGTTCGAACACTCGAACACCTATACGGATTCTCCTGCAAAGTGGCAGATATGTAAATACGGCATTTACTTACCATTTCTGACGCATTACGGTTCGAACACTTGAACACCTATACGGATTCTCATGCATTAGGGTTCGAACACTCGAACACCTGTACGGATTCTCCTGCACAGTGCCAGAAATGTAAATAAGGTGTTTACTTACCATTTCTCCCGCATTACGATTCGAACACTCGAACACCTATACGGATTCTCCTGCACAGTGACAGATATGTAAATACGGCGTTTACTTGCCATTTCTCACGCATTACGGTTCGAACACTGGAACACCTATACGGATTCTCCTGCACAGTGGCAGATATGTAAATACGGCGTTTACTTACCATTTCTCATGCATTACGGTTCGAACACTCGAACACCTATACGGATTCTCCTGCACAATGGCAGATATGTAAATACGGCGTTTACTTACCATTTCTCATGCATTACGGTTCGAACACTCGAACACCGATACGGATTCTCCAGCACTGTGGCAGATATGTAAATACAGCATTTACTTACCCTTTCTGCCGCATTACGGTTCGAACACTCGAACACCTATACGGATTCTCCTACACAGTGGCAGATATGTAAATACAGCGTTTACTTACCATTTCTCATGCATTACGGTTCGAATACTCGAACACCTATACGGATTCTCCTGCACAGTGCCAGATATGTAAATACAGCGTTTACTAACCATTTCTGACGCATTACGGTTCGAACACTCGAACACCTATACGGATTCTCCTGCACAGTGGCGGATACGTAAATACGGCGTTTACTTACCATTTCTCACGCATTACGGTTCGAATACTAGAACACCTACACGGATTCTCGTGCACAGTGGCAGATATGTAAATACGGCATTCAGTTACCATTTCTCATGCATTAGGGTTCGAACACTCGAACACCTATACGGATTCTCCAGCACAGTGGCAGATATGTAAATACGGCGTTTACTAACCATTTCTGACGCATTACGGTTCGAACACTCGAACACCTATACGGATTCTCCTGCAAAGTGGCAGATATGTAAATACGGCATTTACTTACCATTTCTGACGCATTACGGTTCGAACACTTGAACACCTATACGGATTCTCATGCATTAGGGTTCGAACACTCGAACACCTGTACGGATTCTCCTGCACAGTGCCAGAAATGTAAATAAGGTGTTTACTTACCATTTCTCCCGCATTACGATTCGAACACTCGAACACCTATACGGATTCTCCTGCACAGTGATAGATATGTAAATACGGCGTTTACTTGCCATTTCTCACGCATTACGGTTCGAACACTGGAACACCTATACGGATTCTCCTGCACAGTGGCAGATATGTAAATACGGCGTTTACTTACCATTTCTCATGCATTACGGTTCGAACACTCAAACACCTATACGGATTCTCCTGCACAATGGCAGATATGTAAATACGGCCTTTACTTACCATGTCTCATGCATTACGGTTCGAACACTCGAACACCGATACGGATTCTCCAGCACTGTGGCAGATATGTAAATACAGCATTTACTTACCCTTTCTGCCGCATTACGGTTCGAACACTCGAACACCTATACGGATTCTCTTACACAGTGGCAGATATGTAAATACTGCGTTTACTTACCATTTGTCATGCATTACGATTCGAATACTCGAACACCTATACGGATTCTCCTGCACAGTGCCAGATATGTAAATACAGCGTTTACTAACCATTTCTGACGCATTACGGTTCGAACAATCGAACACCTATACGGATTCTCCTGCACAGTGGCAGATATGTAAATACGGCGTTTACTTACCATTTCTCATGCATTACGGTTCGAACACTCGAACACCTATACGGATTCTCCTGCACAGTGGCAGATATGTAAATACGGCGTTTACTTACAATTTCTCACGCATTACAGTTCGAACACTCGAACACCTGTACGGATTCTCCTGCATAGTGGCAGATTTGTAAATACGCCGTTTACTTACCATTTCTCATGCATTATGGTTCGAACACTCGAACACCTATACGGATTCTCCAGCACAGTGGCAGATATGTAAATACGGCCTTACTTACCATTTCTGCAGCATTACGATTCGAATACTCGAACACCTATACGGATTCTCCTGCACAGTGGCAGATATGTAAATACGGCATTTATTTACAATTTCTCATGCATTAAGATTTGAACACTCGAACACCTACACGGATTCTCCTGCACAGTGGCAGATATGTAAATACGGCATTCACTTACCATTTCTCATGTATTAGGGTTCGAACGCTCGAACACCTATACGGATTCTCCTGTGCAGTGGCGGATATGTAAATACGGCATTTACTAGCCATTTCTGATGCATTACGGTTCGAACACTCGAACAGATACACAGATTCTCCTGCACAGTGGCAGATATGTAAATACGGCGTTTACTTACCATTTCTCCCGCATTACGGTTCGAATACTAGAACACCTACACGGATTCTCGTGCACAGTGGCAGATATGTAAATACGGCATTCACTTACCATTTCTCATGCATTAGGGTTCGAACACTCGAACACCTATACGGATTCTCCAGCACAGTCGCAGATATGTAAATACGGCGTTTACTAACCATTTCTGACGCATTACGGTTCGAACACTCGAACAGCTATACGGATTCTCCTGCACAGTGGCAGATATGTAAATACGGCATTTACTTACCATTTCTGACGCGTTACGGTTTGAACACTCGAACACCTATACGGATTCTCCTACGCAGTGGCAAATATGTAAATACGGCGTTTCCTGACCATTTCTCTTGCATTGTGGTTCGAACACTCGAACACCTATACGGATTCTCCTGCACAGTGGCAGATATGTAAATACGGCGTTTACTTACAATTTCTCACGCATTACGGTTCGAACTCTCGAACACCTATACAGATTCCCATGCACAGTGGCAGATATGTAAATACGACGTTTACTTACCATTTCTCATGCGTTACGGTTCGAACACTCGAGCACCTATACGGATTCTCCTGCACAGTGGCAGATTTTTAAATACGGCGTTTGCTAACCATTTCTCATGCATTAGGGTTCGAACACTCGGACACCTGTACGAATTCTCCTGCACAGTGGCAGATATGTAAATACGGCGTTTACTTACCATTTCTCACGCATTACGGTTCGAATAGTAGAACACCTACACGGATTCTCGTGCACAGCAGCAGATATGTAAATACGGCATTCACTTACCATTTCTCATGCATTGGGGTTCGAACACTCGAACACCTATACGGATTCTCCAGCACAGTGACAGATATGTAAATACGACGTTTATTTAGAATATCTCATGCATTACGGTTCGAACACTCGAACACCTATACGGATTCTCCTGCAAAGTGGCAGATATGTAAATACGGCATTTACTTACCATTTCTGACGCATTACGGTTCGAACACTTGAACACCTATACGGATTCTCATGCATTAGGGTTCGAACACTCGAACACCTGTACGGATTCTCCTGCACAGTGCCAGAAATGTAAATAAGGTGTTTACTTACCATTTCTCCCGCATTACGATTCGAACACTCGAACACCTATACGGATTCTCCTGCACAGTGACAGATATGTAAATACGGCGTTTACTTGCCATTTCTCACGCATTACGGTTCGAACACTGGAACACCTATACGGATTCTCCTGCACAGTGGCAGATATGTAAATACGGCGTTTACTTACCATTTCTCATGCATTACGGTTCGAACACTCGAACACCTATACGGATTCTCCTGCACAATGGCAGATATGTAAATACGGCCTTTACTTACCATTTCTCATGCATTACGGTTCGAACAATCGAACACCGATACGGATTCTCCAGCACTGTGGCAGATATGTAATTACAGCATTTACTTACCCTTTCTGCCGCATTACGGTTCGAACACTCGAACACCTATACGGATTCTCCTACACAGTGGCAGATGTGTAAATACAGCGTTTACTTACCATTTCTCATGCATTACGGTTCGAATACTCGAACACCTATACGGATTCTCCTGCACAGTGCCAGATATGTAAATACAGCGTTTACTAACCATTTCTGACGCATTACGGTTCGAACACTCGAACACCTATACGGATTCTCCTGCACAGTGGCAGATATCTAAATACGGCGTTTACTTACCATTTCTCATGCATTACGGTTCGAACACTCGAACACCTATACGGATTCTCCTGCACAGTGGCAGATATGTAAATACGGCGTTTACTTACAATTTCTCACGCATTACAGTTCGAACACTCGAACACCTGTACGGATTCTCCTGCATAGTGGCAGATTTGTAAATACGCCGTTTACTTACCATTTCTCATGCATTATGGTTCGAACACTCGAACACCTATACGGATTCTCCAGCACAGTGGCAGATATGTAAATACGGCGTTACTTACCATTTCTGCAGCATTACGATTCGAATACTCGAACACCTACACGGATTCTCCTGCACAGTGGCAGATATGTAAATACGGCATTTATTTACAATTTCTCATGCATTACGGTTCGCACACTTGAACACCTACACGGATTCTCCTGCACAGTGTCAGATATGTAAATACGGCGTTTACTTACCATTTCTGATGCATTAAGATTTGAACACTCGAACACCTACACGGATTCTCCTGCACAGTGGCAGATATGTAAATACGGCATTCACTTACCATTTCTCATGTATTAGGGTTCGAACGCTCGAACACCTATACGGATTCTCCTGTGCAGTGGCGGATATGTAAATACGGCATTTACTAGCCATTTCTGACGCATTACGGTTCGAACACTCGAACAGATACACAGATTCTCCTGCACAGTGGCAGATATGTAAATACGGCGTTTACTTACCATTTCTCCTGCATTACGGTTCGAATACTAGAACACCTACACGGATTCTCGTGCACAGTGGCAGATATGTAAATACGGCATTCACTTACCATTTCTCATGCATTAGGGTTCGAACACTCGAACACCTATACGGATTCTCCAGCACAGTCGCAGATATGTAAATACGGCGTTTACTAACCATTTCTGCCGCATTACGGTTCGAACACTCGAACAGCTATACGGATTCTCCTGCACAGTGGCAGATATGTAAATACGGCATTTACTTACCATTTCTGACGCGTTACGGTTTGAACACTCGAACACCTATACGGATTCTCCTACGCAGTGGCAAATATGTAAATACGGCGTTTCCTGACCATTTCTCTTGCATTGCGGTTCGAACACTCGAACACCTATACGGATTCTCCTGCACAGTGGCAGATATGTAAATACGGCGTTTACTTACAATTTCTCACGCATTACGGTTCGAACTCTCGAACACCTATACAGATTCCCGTGCACAGTGGCAGATATGTAAATACGATGTTTACTTACCATTTCTCATGCGTTACGGTTCGAACACTCGAGCACCTATACGGATTCTCCTGCACAGTGGCAGATTTTTAAATACGGCGTTTGCTAACCATTTCTCATGCATTAGGGTTCGAACACTCGGACACCTGTACGAATTCTCCTGCACAGTGGCAGATATGTAAATACGGCGTTTACTTACCATTTCTCACGCATTACGGTTCGAATAGTAGAACACCTACACGGATTCTCGTGCACAGCAGCAGATATGTAAATACGGCATTCACTTACCATTTCTCATGCATTAGGGTTCGAACACTCGAACACCTATACGGATTCTCCAGCACAGTGACAGATATGTAAATACGACGTTTATTTACAATATCTCATGCATTACGGTTCGCACACACGAACACCTATACGGATTCTCCTGCACAGTGGCAGATATGTAAATACGGCGTTACTTAACATTTTTGATGCATTACGATTTGAACACGCGAACACCTACACGGATTCTCCAGCACAGTGGCAGATATGTAAATACGGCATTCACTTACCATTTCTCATGCATTAGGATTCGAACACTCGAACACCTATACGGATTCTCTCTGCACAGTGGCGGATATGTAAATACGGCGTATACTAACCATTTCTGACGCATTACGATGCGAACACTCGAACACCAACACAGATTCTCCTGCACAGTGGCAGTTATGTAAATACGGCGTTTACTTACCATTTCTCACGCATTACGGTTCGAATACCAGAACACCTACACGGATTCCCGTGCACTGTGGCAGATATGTAAATACGTCATTCACTTACCATTTCTCATGCATTAGGGCTCAAACACTCGAAGACCTATACGGATTCTCCAGTACAGTGGCAGATATGTAAATACGGCATTTACTTACCATTTCTGACGCATTACGGTTCGAACACCTCGAACACCTATACGGATTCTCCTACACAGTGGCAGATATGTAAATACGGCGTTTACTTACAATTTCGCAGGCATTACGGTTCGAACACTCGAACACCTATACGGATTCTCCTACACAGTGGCAGATATGTAACTACGGCGTTTACTGACAATCTCTCTTGCATTACGGTTCGAACACTCGAACACCTATACGGATTCTCCTGCACAGTGGCAGATATGTAAATACGGCGTTTACTTACCATTTCTCACGCATTACGGTTCGAACACTCGAACACCGAGACGGATTCTCCTGCACAGTGGCAGATATGTAAATACGCCGTTTACTTACAATTTCTCACGCATTACGGTTCGAACACTCGAACACCTATACGGATTCTCCAGCACAGTGGCAGACATGCAAATACGGCGTTCCTTACCGATTTATGCCGCACTACGGTTCGAATACTCGAACACCTATACAGATTCTCCTGCACAGTGGCAGATATGTAAATACGGCGTTTATTTACAATTTCTCATGCATTACGGTTCACACACTCGAACACCAATACGGATTCTCCTGCACAGTGGCAGATCTGTAAATAAGGCGTTCACTTACCATTTCTCATGCATTAGGGCTCGAACACTCGAAGACCTATACGGATTCTCCAGCACAGTGGCAGATATGTAAATACGGCAATTACTTACCATTTCTGACGCATTACGGTTCGAACACTCGAACACCTATACGGATTCTCCTACACAGTGGCAGATATGTAAATACGGCGTTTACTTACAATTTCGCACGGCATTACGGTTCGAACACTCGAACACCTATACGGATTCTCCTACATAGTGGCAGATATGTAACTACAGCGTTTGCTGACAATCTCTCTTGCATTACGGTTCGAACACTCGAACACCTATACGGATTCTCCTGCACAGTGGCAGATATGTAAATACGGTGTTTACTTACCATTTCTCACGCATTACGGTTCGAACACTCGAACACCGATACGGATTCTCCTGCACAGTGGCAGATATGTAAATCCGGCGTTTACTTACAATTTCTCACGCATTACGGTTCGAACACTCGAACACCTATACGGATTCTCCAGCACAGTGGCAGACATGTAAATACGGCGTTACTTACCATTTATGCCGCACTACGGTTCGAATACTCGAACACCTATACAGATTCTCCTGCACAGTGGCAGATATGTAAATACGGCGTTTATTTACAATTTCTCATGCATTACGGTTCACACACTCGAACACCAATACGGATTCTCCTGCACAGTGGCAGATCTGTAAATACGGCGTTTACTTAACATTTCTGCCGCATTATGGTTCGAACACTCGAACACCTATACGGATTATGCTGCACATGGGCAGATACGTAAATTCGGCGTTTACTTACCATTTCTGACGCATTACGGTTCGAACACTCGAACACCTATACGGATACTCCAGCACAATGGCATATATGTAAATACAGTGATTACTAACCATTTCTCATGCATTACGGTTCGAATACTCGAGCACCTATACGGATTCTCCTTCCCAGTGGCAGATATGTAAACACGGCGTTTCTTTAAAATTTCTGAACCATTACGGTTCGCACACTCGAACACCTATACGAATTCTCCTGCACAGTGGCAGATATGTAAATACGGCGTCTATTTACAATTTCTGAACCGTTACGGTTCGCACAGTGGCAGATATGTAAATACGACGTATACTTACCATTTCTGATGCATTACGGTTCGAACAATCGAACACCTATACGGATTCTCCTGCACAGTGGCAGATTTGTAAATACGGCGTTTATTTTGCATTTCTCATGCATTAGGGCTCGAACACTCGAACACCGGTACGGATTCTCCTGCACAGTGGCAGACATGTGAAAACGGCGTTTACTTACCATTTCTGCTGCATTACGGTTCGAACACTCGAACACCTATACGGATTCTCCTGCACAATGGCAGATATGTAAATACGGCGTTTACTTTCCATTTCTCAGGCATTACGGTTCGAATACTAGAACACCTATGCGAATTCTCCTACACAGTGGCAGATATGTAAATACGGCGTTTACTTACCATTTCTCATGCATTATGGTTCGAACACTCGAACACCTGTACGAATTCTCCTGCACAGTGGCAGATATGTAAATAAGGCGTTTACATACCATTTCTCACGCATTACGGTTCGAACACTCGAACACCTATACGGATTCTCCTGCACAGTGGCAGATATGCAAATACGGCGTTTAGTTACCATTTCTCTTGCATGACGGTTCGAACACTCGAGCACCTATACGCATTCTCCTGCACAGTGGCAGATATGTAAATAAGGCGTTTACTTACCATTTCTCATGCATTAGGGTTCGAATACCAGAACACCTATGCGAATTCTCCTACACAGTGGCAGATATGTAAATACGGCGTTTACTTACCATTTCTCATGCATTATGGTTCCAACACTCGAACACCTGTACGAATTCTCCTGCACAGTGGCAGATATGTAAATAAGGCATTTACTTACCATTTCTCACGCATTACGGTTCGAACACTCGAACACTTGTACGGATTCTCCTGCATAGTGGCAGATATGTAAATAAGGCGTTTACTTACCATTTCTCACGCATTACGGTTCGAACACTCAAACACCTATACGGATTCTCCTGCACAGTGGCAGATATGCAAATACGGCGTTTAGTTACCATTTCTCATGCATGACGGTTCGAACACTCGTGCACCTATACGAATTCTCCAACACAGTGGCAGATATGTAAATACGGCGTTTACTAACCATTTCTGACGCATTACGGTTCGAACACTCGAACACCTATACGGATTCTCTGGCACAGTGGCAGATTTGTAAATACGGCGTTTGCTAACCATTTCTCATGCATTAGGGATCGAACAGTCGAACACCTGTACGAATTCTCCTCCACCATGCCAGATATGAAAATACGGCGTTTACTTACCATTTCTCTTGCATTACGGTTCGAACACTCGAACACCTATACGGATTCTCCTGCACAGTGGCAGATATGTAAATACAGCGTTTACTTACAATTTCTCACGCATTACGGTTCAAACACTCGAACACCTACACGGATTCTCCTGCACAGTGGCGGATATGTAAATACGGCGTTTACTTAGAATTTCTCATGCATTACGGTTCGAACACTCGAACACCTATACGGAGTCTCCAGCACAGTGGCAGATTTGTAAATACGGCGTTTACTTGCCATTTCTCGTGCATTATGGTTCGAACACTCGAACACCTATACAGATTCTCCAGCACAGTGGCAGATATGTAAATACGGCGTTTACTTACAATTTCTCATGCACTACGGTTCGAGTACTTGAACGGCTATACGGATTCTCCTGCACAGTGGCAGATATGTAAATACGGCGTTTACTTACCATTTCTCACGCATTACGATTTGAACACTCGAACACCTACATGGATTCTCGTGCACAGCGGCAGATATGTAAATACGGCATTCACTTACCATTTCTCATGCACTAGGGTTCGGACACTCGAGCACGTATACGGATTCTCCAGCAAAGTGGCAGATATGTAAATACGGCGTTACTAACCATTTCTGACGCATTACGGTTCGAACACTCGAACACCTATACGGATTCTCCTGCACAGTGGCAGATATGTAAATACGGCATTTACTTGCCATTTCTCATGCATTACGGTTCAAACACTCGAACACCTATACGGATTCTCCTGCACAGTGGCAGAAATGTAAATACGGCGTTTGCTTAACATTTCTGCCGCATTACGGTTCGAACACTCGAACACCTATACGGATTCTGCTGCACATGGGCAGATACGTAAATTCGGCGTTTACTTACCATTTCTGACGCATTACGGTTCGAACACTCGAACACCTATACGGATACTCCAGCACAATGGCAGATATGTAAATACAGCGTTTACTAACCATTTCTCATGCATTACGGTTCGAATACTCGAGCACCTATACGGATTCTCCTTCACAGTGGCAGATATGTAAACACGGCGTTTCTTTAAAATTTCTGAACCATTACGGTTCGCACACTCGAACACCTATACGAATTCTCCTGCACAGCGGCAGATATGTAAATACGGCATCTATTTACAATTTCTGAACCATTACGGTTCGCACAGTGGCAGATATGTAAATACGACGTATACTTACCATTTCTGATGCATTACGGTTCGAACAATCGAACACCTATAAGGATTCTCCTGCACAGTGGCAGATTTGTAAATACGGCGTTTATTTTGCATTTCTCATGCATT
The DNA here is from genome assembly GCA_036172215.1 of Camellia granthamiana. Classification (NCBI taxonomy): domain Eukaryota; kingdom Viridiplantae; phylum Streptophyta; class Magnoliopsida; order Ericales; family Theaceae; genus Camellia; species Camellia granthamiana. The sequence goes on along the minus strand of JAXFYN010000401.1, from coordinate 90,961 downwards.
AGGGTTCGAACACTCGAACACCGGTACGGATTCTCCTGCACAGTGGCAGATATGTGAATACGGCGTTTACTTACCATTTCTGCCGCATTACGGTTCGAACACTCGAACACCTATACGGATTCTCCTGCACAATGGCAGATATATAAATACGGCGTTTACTTTCCATTTCTCAGGCGTTACGGTTCGAATACTAGAACACCTATGCGAATTCTCCTCCACAGTGGCAGATATGTAAATACGGCGTTTACTTACCATTTCTCATGCATTATGGTTCGAACACTCGAACACCTGTACGAATTCTCCTGCACAGTGGCAGATATGTAAATAAGGCGTTTACATACCATTTATCACGCATTACGGTTCGAACACTCGAACACCTATACGGATTCTCCTGCACAGTGGCAGATATGCAAATACGGCGTTTAGTTACCATTTCTCTAGCATGACGGTTCGAACACTCGAGCACCTATACGGATTCTCCTGCACAGTGGCAGATATGTAAATAAGGCTTTTACTTACCATTTCTCATGCATTACGGTTCGAATACTAGAACACCTATGCGAATTCTCCTACACAGTGGCAGATATGTAAATACGGCGTTTCCTTACCATTTCTCATGCATTATGGTTCCAACACTCGAACACGTGTACGAATTCTCCTGCACAGTGGCAGATATGTAAATAAGGCGTTTACTTACCATTTCTCACGCATTACGGTTCGACCACTCGAACACCTGTACGAATTCTCCTGCACAGTGGCAGATATGTAAATATGGCGTTTACTTACCATTTCTCATGCATTTCGGTTCGAACACTCGAGCACCTATACGGATTCTCCTGCACAGTGGCAGATATTAAAATACGGCGTTTACTTACCATTTCTCATGCATTAGGGTTCGGACACTCGAACACCTATACGGATTCTCCAGCACAGTGGCAGAAATGTAAATACGGCGTTTACTAACCATTTCTGACGCATTACGGTTCGAACACTCGAACACATATACGGATTCTCCTGCACAGCGGCAGATATGTAAATACGGCATTTACTTGTCATTTCTCATGCATTACGGTTCCAACACTCGAACACTTATAAAATTCTCCTACACAGTGGCAGAGATGTAAATACGGCGTTTACTTACCATTTCTCATGCATTACGGTTCGAACACTTTAACACCTCTTCGGATTCTCCTGCACAGCGGCAGATATGTAAATACGGCGTTTCCTTACCATTTCTGCCGCATTACGGTTCGAACACTCGAACACCTATACGGATTCTGCTGCACAGTGGCAGATATGTAAATACAGCGTTTACTTACCATTTCTGACGCATTACGGTTCGAACACTCGAACACCTATACGGATTATCCAGCACAATGGAAGATATGTAAATACAGCGTTTACTAACCATTTCTCATACGTTACGGTTCGAATACTCGAACACCTATACGAATTCTCCTGCACAGTGGCAGATATGTAAATACGGCGTTTATTTACAATTGCTGAACCATTTCGGTTCGCACACTCGAAGACCTATACGAATTCTCCTGCACAGTGGTAGATATGTAAATACGGCGTTTATTTACAATTTCTGAACCATTACGGTTCGCACACTCAAACACCTATACGGATTCTCCTGCACAGTGGCAGATATGTAAATACGACGTTTACTTACCATTTCTGATGCATTACGGTTCGAACACTCGAACACCAATACAGATTCTCCTATACAGTGGCAGATTTGTAAATACGGCGTTTATTTACCATTTCTCATGCATTAGGGTTCGAACACTCGAACACCAGTACGGATTCTCCTGCCCAGTGGCAGATATGTGAATACGGCGTTTACTTACCATTTCTGCCGTATTACGGTTCGAACACTCGAACACCTGTAAGGATTCTCCTGCACAATGGCAGATATGTAAATACAGCGTTTACTTTCCATTTCTCATGCATTACAGTTCGAATACTAGAACACCTATGCGGATTCTCCTGCACTGTGGCAGATTTGTAAATACGGCGTTTACTTATCGTTTCTCATGCATTATGGTTCGAACACTCGAACACCTGTACGAATTCTCCTGCACAGTGGCAGATATGTAAATAGGGCGTTTACTTACCATTTCTCCTGCATTGGGGTTCGAAACTCGAACACGAGTACGGATTCTCCTACATAGTGGCAGATATGTAAATACGGCGTTTACTGACCATTTCTCTTGCATTACAGTTCGAACACTCGAACACCTATACGGATTATCCTGCACAGTGGCAGATATGTAAATACGGCGTTTACTTACAATTTCTCACGCATTACGGTTCGAACACTCGAACACCTATACAGATTTCCCTTCACAGTGGCAGATATGTAAATACGACGTTTACTTATCATTTCTCATGCATTACGGTTCGAACACTCGCGCTCCTATACGGATTCTCCTGCACAGTGGCAGATATGTAAATACGGCGTTTACTTACCATTTCTCACGCATTATGGTTCGAACACTCGAACACCTATACGGATTCTCCGGCACAGTGGCAGATATGTAAATACGACGTTTACTTAAAATTTCTCACGCATTACGGTTCGAACACTCGAACACCAATACGGATTCCCCTACACTGTGGCAGATATGTAAATTCGAAGTTTACTTACCACTTCTCATACATTACGGTTCGAACACTCGAGCACCTGTACGGATTCTCCTGCACAGCGGCAGATATGTAAATACGGCGTTTACTTACCACTTCTCATGCATTAGGTTCGAACACTCGAACACTTGTACGGATTCTCCTGCACAGTGGCAGAAATGTAAATAAGGTGTTTACTTACCATTTCTCACGCATTACGGTTCGAACACTCGAACACCTATACGGATTCTCCTGCACAGTAGCAGATATATAAATACGGCGTTTACTTACCATTTCTCATGCATTACGGTTCGGACACTCGAACACCAATACGGATTCTCCAGCACAGTGGCAGATATGTAAATACGGCGTTTACTAACCATTTCTGAAGGATTACGGTTCGAACACTCGAACACCTATACAGATTCTCCAGCACAGTGGCAGACATGTAAATACAGTGTTCACTAACCATTTCTGACGCATTACGGGACGAACACTCGAACACCTATTGGGATTCTCCTGCACAGTGGCAGATATGTAAATACGGCGTTTACTTACCATTTCTCCTGCATTACGGTTCGAACACTCGAACACCTATACGGATTGTCCTGCACAGTAGCAGATATGTAAATAGGACATTTACTTACAATTTCTCACGCATTACGGTTCGAACACTCGAACACCTATACAGATTCCCCTGCACAGTGGCAGATATGTAAATACGACGTTTACTTACCATTTCTCATGCATTACGGTTCGAACACTCGCGCACCTATACGGATTCTCCTGCACAGTGGCAGATATGTAAAGACGGCGTTACTTACTATTTCTCATGCATTATGGCTCGAACACTCGAACACCTATACGGATTCTCCGGCACAGTGGCAGATATGTAAATACGACGTTTACTTACAATTTCTCACGCATTACGGTTCGAACACTCGAACACCAATACGGATTCCCCTGCACTGTGGCAGATATGTAAATACGACGTATACTTACCACTTCTCATACATTACGGTTCGAATGCTCGAGCACCTGTACGGATTCTCCTGCACATGGGCAGATATGTAAATACGGCGTTTACTTACCAATTCTCATACATTAGGGTTCGAACACTCGAACACTTGTACGGATTCTCCTGCACAGTGGCAGAAATGTAAATAAGGTGTTTACTTACCATTTCTCACGCATTACGGTTCGGACACTCGAACACCAATACGGATTCTCCAGCACAGTGGCAGATATGTAAATACGGCGTTTACTAACCATTTCTGAAGGATTACGGTTCGAACACTCGAACACCTATACAGATTCTCCAGCACAGTGGCAGACATGTAAATACAGTGTTCACTAACCATTTCTGACGCATTACGGGACGAACACTCGAACACCTATTGGGATTCTCCTGCACAGTGGCAGATATGTAAATACGGCGTTTACTTACCATTTCTCCTGCATTACGGTTCGAACACTCGAACACCTATACGGATTGTCCTGCACAGTAGCAGATATGTAAATAGGACATTTACTTACAATTTCTCACGCATTACGGTTCGAACACTCGAACACCTATACAGATTCCCCTGCACAGTGGCAGATATGTAAATACGACGTTTACTTACCATTTCTCATGCATTACGGTTCGAACACTCGCGCACCTATACGGATTCTCCTGCACAGTGGCAGATATGTAAATACGGCGTTTACTTACTATTTCTCATGCATTATGGCTCGAACACTCGAACACCTATACGGATTCTCCTGCACCGTGGCAGATATGTAAATACGGCGTTTACTTACCATTTCTCTTGCATTACGGTTCGAACACTCGAACACCTATACGGATTCTCCTGCACCGTGGCAGATATGTAAATACGGCGTTTACTTACCATTTCTCACGCATTACGGTCCGAACACTCGAACACCTATATGGATTCTCCTGCACAGTGGCAGATATGTAAATACGGCATTTACTTTCCATTTCTGATGCATTACGGTTCGAACACTCGAACAGCTATACCGATTCTCCTGCACAGTGGTAGATATGTAAATTCGGCGTTTATTTACCATTTCTAATGCATTAGCGTTCGAGCGTTCGAACACTCGAACACCTATACGGATTCTCCTACACAGTGGCAGATATGTAAATACGGCGTTTACTTACCATTTCTCATGCATTAGGGTTCGAACACTCGAACACCTATACGGATTCTCCGGCACAGTGGCAGATATGTAAATACGACGTTTACTTACAATTTCTCACGCATTACGGTTCGAACACTCGAACACCAATACGGATTCCCCTACACTGTGGCAGATATGTAAATTCGACGTTTACTTACCACTTCTCATACATTACGGTTCGAACACTCGAGCACCTGTACGGATTCTCCTGCACAGTGGCAGATATGTAAATACGGCGTTTACTTACCATTTCTCATGCATTAGGTTCGAACACTCGAACACTTGTACGGATTCTCCTGCACAGTGGCAGAAATGTAAATAAGGTGTTTACTTACCATTTCTCACGCATTACGGTTCGAACACTCGAACACCTATACGGATTCTCCTGCACAGTAGCAGATATGTAAATACGGCGTTTACTTACCATTTCTCATGCATTACGGTTCGAACACTCGAGCACCTATACGGATTCTCCTGCACAGTGGCAGATATGTAAATACGGCGTTTACTTACCATTTCTCATGCATTAGGGTTCGGACACTCGAACACCAATACGGATTCTCCAGCACAGTGGCAGATATGTAAATACGGCGTTTACAAACCATTTCTGAAGGATTACGGTTCGAACACTCGAACACCTATACAGATTCTCCAGCACAGTGGCAGACATGTAAATACAGTGTTCACTAACCATTTCTGACGCATTACGGGACGAACACTCGAACACCTATAGGGATTCTCCTGCACAGTGGCAGATATGTAAATACGGCGTTTACTTACCATTTCTCCTGCATTACGGTTCGAACACTCGAACACCTATACGGATTGTCCTGCACAGTAGCAGATATGTAAATACGACATTTACTTACAATTTCTCACGCATTGCGGTTCGAACACTCGAACACCTATACAGATTCCCCTGCACAGTGGCAGATATGTAAATACGACGTTTACTTACCATTTTTCATGCATTACGGTTCGAACACTCGCGCACCTATACGGATTCTCCTGCATAGTGGCAGATATGTAAATACGGCGTTTACTTACTATTTCTCATGCATTATGGCTCGAACACTCGAACACCTATACGGATTCTCCGGCACAGTGGCAGATATGTAAATACGACGTTTACTTACAATTTCTCACGCATTACGGTTCGAACACTCGAACACCAATACGGATTCCCCTGCACTGTGGCAGATATGTAAATATGACGTATACTTACCACTTCTCATACATTACGGTTCGAATGCTCGAGCACCTGTACGGATTCTCCTGCACATGGGCAGATATGTAAATACGGCGTTTACTTACCAATTCTCATACATTAGGGTTCGAACACTCGAACACTTGTACGGATTCTCCTGCACAGTGGCAGAAATGTAAATAAGGTGTTTACTTACCATTTCTCACGCATTACGGTTCGAACACTCGAACACCTATACGGATTCTCCTGCACAGTGGCAGATAGATAAATACGGCATTTACTTACTATTTCTCATGCATTACGGTTCAACCACTCGAGAGCCTACACGGATTCTCCTGCACAGTGGCAGATATGTAAATACGGCGCTTACTTACCATTTCTCATGCATTAGGGTTCGGACACTCGAACACCTATACGGATTCTCCAGCACAGTGGCAGATTTGTAAATACGGCGTTTACTTGCCATTTCTCATGCATTACGGTTCAAACACTCGAACACCTATTCGGATTCTCCTGCACAGTGGCAGAGATGTAAATACGGCGTTTACTTACCATTTCTCATGCATTACGGTTCGAACACTCGAACACCTATTCGGATTCTCCTGCACAGTGGCAGATATGTAAATACGGCGTTTACTTACCATTTCTGCCGCATTACAGTTCGAACACTCGAACACCTATACGGATTCTGCTGCACAGTGGCAGATAAGTAAATACGGCGTTTACTTACCATTTCTGACGCATTACGGTTCGAACACTCGAACACCTATACGGATTCTCCAGCACAATGGCAGATATGTAAATACAGCGTTTACTAACCATTTCTCATACATTACGGTTCGAATACTCGAACACCTATACAGATTCTCCTGCACAGTGGCAAATATGTAAGTACGGTGTTTATTTACAATTTCTGAACGATTTCGGTTCGCACACTCGAACACCTATACGAATTCTCCTGCACAGTGGCAGATATGTAAATACGGCGTTTATTTACAATTTCTGAACCATTACGGTTCGCACACTCGAACACCTATACGGATTCCCCTGCACAGTGGCAGATATGTAAATACGACGTTTACTTACCATTTCTGATGCATTACGGTTCGAACACTCGAACACCTAAACGGATTCTCCTGCACAGTGGCAGATATGTAAATACGGCGTTTACTTACCATTTCTCATGCATTAGGGTTCGAACACTCGAACACCTATACGGATTCTCCTGCACAGTGGCAGATATGTAAATACGGCGTTTACTTACCATTTCTCATGCATTACGGTTCGAACACTCGAACACCGGCAGATATGTAAATACGGCGTTTACTAAACATTTCTGACGCATTACGGTTCGAACACTCGAACACCTATACGGATTCTCCAGCACAGTGGCAGATATGTAAATACAGTGTTCACTAACCATTTCTGACGCATTATGGGTCGAACACTCGAACACCTATACCGATTCTCCTGCACAGTGGCAGATATGTAAATACGGCGTTTACTTACCATTTCTCTTGCATTACGGTTCGAACACTCGAACACCTATACGGATTCTCCTGCACAGTGGCAGATATGTAAATACGGCGTTTACTTACAATTTCTGACGCATTACGATTCGAACACTCGAACACCTGTACGAATTCTCCGCCACAGTGGCAGATATGTAAATAAGGCGTTTACTTACAATTTCTCACGCATTACGTTTCGAACACTCGAACACCAATACGGATTCTCCTGCACAGTGGCGGATATGTAAATACGACGTTTACTTACCATTTCTCATTCATTACGGTTCGAACACTCGAGCACCTATACGGATTCTCCTGCACAGTGGCAGATTTGTAAATACAGCGTTTACTTACCATTTCTCATGCATTATGGTGCGAACACTCGAACACCTATACGGATTCTGCTGCACAGTGGCAGAAAGGTAAATACGGCGTTTACTTACCATTTCTGCCGCATTACGGTTCGAACACTTGACACCTATACGGATTCTCCTCCACAGTGGCAGATATATAAATACGGCGTTTACTTACCATTTCTCTTGCATTACGGTTCGAACACTCGAATACCTATACGGATTCTCCTGTACCGTGGCAGATATGTAAATACGGCGTTTACTTACCATTTCTGACGCATTACGGTTCGAACACTCGAACACCTATACGGATTCTCCTGCACAGTGGCAGATATGTAAATACGGCGTTTACTTACCATTTCGCACGCATTACGGTTCGAACACTCGAACACCTATACGGATTCTCCTGCACAGTGGCAGATATGTAAATACGGCGTTTACTTACCGTTTCTCATGCATTACGGTTCGAACACTCGAACACCGGCAGATATGTAAATACGACGTTTACTAAACATTTCTGACGCATTACGGTTCGAACACTCGAACACCTATACGGATTCTCCAGCACAGTGGCAGATATGTAAATACAGTGTTCACTAACAATTTCTGACGCATTACGGATTGAACACTCGAACACCTATACGGATTCTCCTGCACAGTGGCAGATATGTAAATACGGCGTTTACTTACAATTTCTCTTGCATTACGGTTCGAACACTCGAACACCTATATGGATTCTCCTGCACAGTAGCAGATATGTAAATACGGCGTTTACTTACAATTTCTCACGCATTACGGTTCGAACACTCGAGCAGCTGTACGAATTCTCCGGCACAGTGGCAGATATGTAAATAAGGCGTTTACTTACAATTTCTCACGCATTACGTTTCGAACACTCGAACACCTATACGGATTCTCCTGCACAGTGGCGGATATGTAAATACGACGGTTACTTACCATTTCTCATGCATTACGGTTCGAACACTCGAGCACCTATACGGATTCTCCTGCACAGTGGCAGAGTTGTAAATACGGCGTTTACTTACCATTTCTCTTGCATTATGGTTCGAACACTCGAACATCTATACGGATTCTCCTGCACAGTGGCAGAAATGTAAATACGGCGTTTACTTACCATTTCTGCCGCATTACCGTTCGAACACTCGAACACCTATACGGATTCTCCTCCACAGTGGCAGATATGTAAATACGACATTTACTTACCATTTCTCTTGCATTACGGTTCGAACACTCGAACACCTATACGGATTCTCCTGCACCGTGGCAGATATGTAAATACGGCGTTTACTTACCATTTCTCGCGCATTACGGTCCGAACACTCGAACACCTATATGGATTCTCCTGCGCAGTGGCAGATATGTAAATACGGCATTTACTTTCCATTTCTGATGCATTACGGTTCGAACACTCGAACAGCTATACCGATTCTCCTGCACAGTGGTAGATATGTAAATTCGGCGTTTATTTACCATTTCTAATGCATTAGCGTTCGAGCGTTCGAACACTCGAACACCTATACGGATTCTCCTACACAGTGGCAGATATGTAAATACGGCGTTTACTTACCATTTCTCAAGCATTAGGGTTCGAACACTCGAACACCTATACGGATTCTCCGGCACAGTGGCAGATATGTAAATACGACGTTTACTTACAATTTCTCACGCATTACGGTTCGAACACTCGAACACCTATACGGATTCCCCTGCACAGTGGCAGTTATGTAAATACGACGTTTACTTACCATTTCTCATAGATTACGGTTCGAACACTCGAGCACCTGTACGGATTCTCCTGCACAGTGGCAGATATGTAAATACGGCGTTTACTTACCATTTCTCATGCATTAGTGTTCGAACACTCCAACACGTGTACGGATTCTCCTCACAGTGGCAGAAATGTAAATAAGGTGTTTACTTTCCATTTCTCACGCATTGCGGTTCGAACACTCGAACACCTCTATGGATTCTCTTGCACAGTGGCAGATATGTAAATACGGCGTTTAGTTACCATTTCTCAAGCATTACGGTTCGAACACTCGAACACCTATACGGATTCTCCTGCACAGTGGCAGATATGTAAATACGGCGTTTACTTACCATTTCTCACGCATTACGGTTCGAATACTAGAACACCTACACGGATTCTCGTGCACAGTGGCAGATATGTAAATACGGCATTCAGTTACCATTTCTCATGCATTAGGGTTCGAACACTCGAACACCTATATGGATTCTCCAGCCCAGTAGCAGATATGTAAATACGGCGTTTACTTACCATTTCTCTTGCATTACAGTTCGAACACTTGAACACCTATACGGATTCTCCTGCACAGTGGCAGATATGTAAATACGGCGTTTACTTACCATTTCTCACGCATTACGGTTCGAATACTAGAACACCTACACGGATTCTCGTGCACAGTGGCAGATATGTAAATACGGCATTCACTTACCATTTCTCATGCATTAGGGTTCGAACACTCGAACACCTATACGGATTCTCCAGCACAGTGGCAGATATGTAAATACGGCCTTTATTTACAATTTCTCATGCATTACGGTTCGCACACTCGAACACCTATACGGATTCTCCAGCACAGTGGCAGATATGTAAATACGGCGTTTACTTACCATTTCTGATGCATTACGATTTGAACACTCGAACACCTACACGGATTCTCCAGCACAGTGGCAGATATGTAAATACGGCATTCACTTACCATTTCTCATGCATTAGGGTTCGAACACTCGAACACCTATACGGATTCTCCTGCACAGTGGCGGATATGTAAATACGGCGTTTACTAACCATTTCTGACGCATTACGGTTCGAACACTCGAACACCAACACAGATTCTCCTGCACAGTGGCAGATATGTAAATACGGCGTTTACTTACCATTTGTCACGCATTACGGTTCGAATACTAGAACACCTACACGGATTCCCGTGCACAGTGGCAGATATGTAAATACGTCATTCACTTACCATTTCTCATGCATTAGGGCTCGAACATTCGAAGACCTATACAGATTCTCCTGCACAGTGGCAGATATGTAAATACGGCGTTTACTAACCATTTCTGACGCATTACGGTTCGAACACTCGAACACCTATACGGATTCTCCTGCACAGTGGCAGATATGTAAATACGGCATTTACTTACCATTTCTGACGCATTACGATTCGAACACTTGAACACCTATACGGATTCTCATGCATTAGGGTTCGAACACTTGAACACCTGTACGGATTCTCCTGCACAGTGCCAGAAATGTAAATAAGGTGTTTACTTACCATTTCTCACGCATTACGATTCGAACACTCGAACACCTATACGGATTCTCCTGCACAGTGGCAGATATGTGAATACGGCGTTTACTTGCCATTTCTCACGCATTACGGTTCGAACACTGGAACACCTATACGGATTTTCCTGCACAGTGGCAGATATGTAAATACAGCGTTTACTTACCATTTCTCATGCATTACAGTTCGAACAATCGAACACGTATACGGATTCTCCTGCACAGTGGCAGATATGTAAAAACGGCGTTTTTTTACCATTTCTCATGCATTAGGGTTCGAACACTCGAACACCAGTACGGATTCTCCTGCACAGCGGCAGATATGTGAATATGGCGTTTACTTACCATTTCTGCCGCATTACGGTTCGAACACTCGAACACCTATACGGATTCTCCTGCACAATGGCAGATATGTAAATACGGCGTTTACTTTCCATTTCTCATGCATTACAGTTCGAATACTAGAACACCTATGCGAATTCTCCTACACAGTGGCAGATATGTAAATACGGCGTTTACTTACCATTTCTCATGCATTATGGTTCGAACACTCGAACACCTGTACGAATTCTCCTGCACAGTAGCAGATATGTAAATAAGGCGTTTACTTACCATTTCTCACGCATTACGGTTCGAACACTCGAACACCTATACGGATTCTCCTGCACAGTGGCAGATATGTAAATACGGCGTTTACTTACCATTTCTCATGCATTACGGTTCGAACACTCGAGCACCCATACGGATTCTCTTGCACAGTGGCAGATATGTAAATACGTCGTTTACTTACCATTTCTCATGCATTAGGGTTCGAACACTCGAACACCTATACGGATTCTCCTGCACAGTGGCAGATATGTAAATACGGCGTTTACTTACCATTTCCCCCGCATTACGGTTCGAACACTCGAACACCTATACGGATTATCCTGCACAGTGGCAGATATGTAAATACGGCGTTTACTTACCATTTCTCATGCATTACGGTTCGAACTCTCGAACACCGATACGGATTCTCCCTCACAGTGGCAGATATGTAAATACGGCGTTTACTTACTATTTCTGCCGCATTACGGTTCGAACACTCGAACACCTATACGGATTCTCCTGCACAGTGGCAGATGTGTAAATATGGCGTTTACTTACCATTTCTCATGCATTATGGTTCGAACACTCGAACACCTGGACGAAATCTCCTGCACAGTGGCAGATATGTAAATAAGGCGTTTACTTACCATTTCTCACGCATTACGGTTCGAACACTCGAACACCTGTACGAATTCTCCTGCACAGTGGCAGATATGTAAATAAGGCGTTCACTTACCATTTCTCACGCATTACGATTCGAACACTCGAACACCTATACGGATTCTCCTGCACAGTGGCAGATATGTAAATACGGCGTTTACTTACCATTTCTCATGCATTACGGTTCGAACAGCCGAGCACCTATACGGATTCTCCTGCACAGTGGCAGATATGTAAATACGGCGTTTACTTACCATTTCTCATGCATTAGGGTTAGAACACTCGAACACCTATACGGATTCTCCTGCACAGTGACAGATATGTAAATACGGCGTTTACTTACGATTTCCCCCGCATTACGGTTCGAACACTCGAACACTTATACGGATTCTCCTGCACAGTGGCAGATATGTAGATACGGCGTTTACTTACCATTTCTCATGCATTACGTTTCGAACACTCGAACACCGATACGGATTCTCCAGCACAGTGGCAGATATGTAAATACGGCGTTTACTTATTATTTCTGCCGCATTACGGTTCGAACACTCGAACACCTACACGGATTCTCCTGCACAGTGGCAGATATGTAAATACGGCGTTTACTTACCATTTCTCATGCATTATGGTTCGAACACTCGAACACTTGTATGAAATCTCCTGCACAGTGGCAGATATGTGAATAAGGCTTTTACTTACCATTTCTCACGCATTACGGTTCGAACACTCGAACACCTGTACGAATTCTCCTGCACAGTGGCAGATATGTAAATAAGGCGTTCACTTACCATTTCTCCTGCACAGTGGCAGATATGTGAATATGGCGTTTACTTACCATTTCTGCCGCATTACGGTTCGAACACTCGAACACCTATACGGATTCTCCTGCACAATGGCAGATATGTAAATAAGGCGTTTACTTTCCATTTCTCATGCATTACAGTTCGAATACTAGAACACCTATGCGAATTCTCCTACACAGTGGCAGATATGTAAATACGGCGTTTCCTTACCATTTCTCATGCATTATGGTTCGAACACTCGAACACCTGTACGAATTCTCCTGCACAGTAGCAGATATGTAAATAAGGCGTTTACTTACCATTTCTCACGTATTACGGTTCGAACACTCGAACACCTGTACGAATTCTCCTGCACAGTGGCAGATATGTAAATAAGGCGTTCACTTACCATTTCTCCTGCACAGTGGCAGATATGTGAATATGGCATTTACTTACCATTTCTGCCGCATTACGGTTCGAACACTCGAACACCTATACGGATTCTCCTACACAATGGCAGATATGTAAATACGACGTTTACTTTCCATTTCTCATGCATTACAGTTCGAATACTAGAACACCTATGCGAATTCTCCTACACAGTGGCAGATATGTAAATACGGCGTTTCCTTACCATTTCTCATGCATTATGGTTCGAACACTCGAACACCTGTACGAATTCTCCTGCACAGTAGCAGATATGTAAATAAGGCGTTTACTTACCATTTCTCACGTATTACGGTTCGAACACTTGAACACCTGTACGAATTCTCCTGCACAGTGGCAGATATGTAAATAAGGCGTTCACTTACCATTTCTCCTGCACAGTGGCAGATATGTGAATATGGCATTTACTTACCATTTCTGCCGCATTACGGTTCGAACACTCGAACACCTATACGGATTCTCCTACACAATGGCAGATATGTAAATACGACGTTTACTTTCCATTTCTCATGCATTACAGTTCGAATACTAGAACACCTATGCGAATTCTCCTACACAGTGGCAGATATGTAAATACGGCGTTTACTTACCATTTCTCATGCATTATGGTTCGAACACTCGAACACCTGTACGAATTCTCCTGCACAGTAGCAGATATGTAAATAAGGCGTTTACTTACCATTTCTCACGCATTACGGTTCGAACACTCGAACACCTATACGGATTCTCCTGCACAGTGGCAGATATGTGAATACGGCGTTTACTTACCATTTCTCATGCATTACGGTTCGAACAGCCGAGCACCTATACGGATTCTCCTGCACAGTGGCAGATATGTAAATACGGCGTTTACTTACCATTTCTCATGCATTAGGGTTCGAACACTCGAACACCTATACGGATTCTCCTGCACAGTGGCAGATATGTAAATACGGCGTTTACTTACCATTTCGCCCGCTTTACGGTTCGAACACTCGAACACCTATACGGATTCTCCTGCACAGTGGCAGATATGTAAATACGGCGTTTACTTACCATTTCTCATGCATTACGGTTCGAACACTCGAGCACCCATACGGATTCTCTTGCACAGTGGCAGATATGTAAATACGTCGTTTACTTACCATTTCTCATGCATTAGGGTTCGAACACTCGAACACCTATACGGATTCTCCTGCACAGTGGCACATACGTAAATACGGCGTTTACTTACCATTTCCCCCGCATTACGGTTCGAACACTCGAACACCTATACGGATTATCCTGCACAGTGGCAGATATGTAAATACGGCGTTTACTTACCATTTCTCATGCATTACGGTTCGAACTCTCGAACACCGATACGGATTCTCCCTCACAGTGGCAGATATGTAAATACGGCGTTTACTTACTATTTCTGCCGCATTACGGTTCGAACACTCGAACACCTATACGGATTCTCCTGCACAGTGGCAGATATGTAAATATGGCGTTTACTTACCATTTCTCATGCATTAGGGTTCGAACACTCGAACACCTGTACGAAATCTCCTGCACAGTGGCAGATATGTAAATAAGGCGTTTACTTACCATTTCTCACGCATTACGGTTCGAACACTCGAACACCTGTACGAATTCTCCTGCACAGTGGCAGATATGTAAATAAGGCGTTCACTTACCATTTCTCACACATTACGATTCGAACACTCGAACACCTATACGGATTCTCCTGCACAGTGGCAGATATGTAAATACGGCGTTTACTTACCATTTCCCATGCATTACGGTTCGAACAGCCGAGCACCTATACGGATTCTCCTGCACAGTGGCAGATATGTAAATACGGCGTTTACTTACCATTTCTCATGCATTAGGGTTCGAACACTCGAACACCTATACGGATTCTCCTGCACAGTGACAGATATGTAAATACGGCGTTTACTTACCATTTCCCCCGCATTACGGTTCGAACACTCGAACACCTATTCGGATTCTCCTGCACAGTGGTAGATATGTAAATACGGCGTTTACTTACCATTTCTCATGCATTACGGTTCGAACACTCGAACACCGATACGGATTCTCCAGCACAGTGGCAGATATGTAAATACGGCGTTTACTTATTATTTCTGCCGCATTACGGTTCGAACACTCGAACACCTATACGGATTCTCCTGCACAGTGGCAGATATGTAAATACGGCGTTTACTTACCGTTTCTCATGCATTATGGTTCGAACACTCGAACACTTGTACGAAATCTCCTGCACAGTGGCAGATATGTAAATAAGGCTTTTACTTACCATTTCTCACGCATTACGGTTCGAACACTCGAACACCTGTACGAATTCTCCTGCACAGTGGCAGATATGTAAATAAGGCGTTCACTTACCATTTCTCCTGCACAGTGGCAGATATGTGAATATGGCGTTTACTTACCATTTCTGCCGCATTACGGTTCGAACACTCGAACGCCTATACGGATTCTCCTGCACAATGGCAGATATGTAAATACGGCGTTTACTTTCCATTTCTCATGCATTACAGTTCGAATACTAGAACACCTATGCGAATTCTCCTACACAGTGGCAGATATGTAAATACGGCGTTTACTTACCATTTCTCATGCATTATGGTTCGAACACTCGAACACCTGTACGAATTCTCCTGCACAGTAGCAGATATGTAAATAAGGCGTTTACTTACCATTTCTCACGCATTACGGTTCGAACACTCGAACACCTGTACGAATTCTCCTGCACAGTGGCAGATATGTAAATAAGGCGTTCACTTACCATTTCTCCTGCACAGTGGCAGATATGTGAATATGGCGTTTACTTACCATTTCTGCCGCATTACGGTTCGAACACTCGAACACCTATACAGATTCTCCTGCACAACGGCAGATATATAAATACGGCGTTTACTTTCCATTTCTCATGCATTACAGTTCGAATACTAGAACACCTATGCCAATTCTCCTACACAGTGGCAGATATGTAAATACGGCGTTTACTTACCATTTCTCATGCATTATGGTTCGAACACTCGAACACCTGTACGAATTCTCCTGCACAGTAGCAGATATGTAAATTAGGCGTTTACTTACCATTTCTCACGCATTACGGTTCGATTACTCGAACACCTATACGGATTCTCCTGCACAGTGGCAGATATGTGAATACGGCGTTTACTTACCATTTCTCATGCATTACGGTTCGAACAGCCGAGCACCTATACGGATTCTCCTGCACAGTGGCAGATATGTAAATACGGCGTTTACTAACCATTTCTCATGCATTAGGGTTCGAACACTCGAACACCTATACGGATTCTCCTGCACAGTGGCAGATATGTAAATACGGCGTTTACTTACCATTTCCCCCGCATTATGGTTCGAACACTCGAACACCTATACGGATTATCCTGCACAGTGGCAGATATGTAAATACGGCGTTTACTTACCATTTCTCATGCATTACGGTTCAAATACTCAAACACTTATACGGATTCTCCTGCACAGTGGCAGATATGTGAATACGGCGTTTATTTACAATTTCTCTCGCATTACGGTTCGAACACTCGAACACCAGTACGGATTGTCCTACACAGTGGCAGATATGTAAATACGACGTTTATTTACCATTTCTGATGCATTACGGTTCGAACACTCGAACAGGTCTACGGATTCTCCTGCACAGTGGCAGATATTTAAATACAGCGTTTATTTACCATTTCTTATGCATTAGGGTTCGAACACTCAAACACCTATACGGATTCTCCTGCACAGTGGCAGATATGCAAATACGGCGTTTACTTACCATTTCTCATGCATTACGGATCGAACACTCGAACACCTATACGGATTCTCCTACACAGGGGCAGATATGTAAATACGGCGTTACTTACCATTTCTCAGGCATTATGGTTCGAACACTCGAACACCTATACGGATTGTCCGGCACGGTGGCAGATATGTAAATACGACGTTTACTTACAATTTCTCCCGCATTACGGTTCAAACACTCGAACACCCATACGGATTCTTCTGCACAGTGGCAGATATTTAAATACGACGTTTACTTACAATTTCTCCCGCATTACGGTTCAAACACTCGAACACCTATACGGATTCTCCTGCACAGTGGCAGATATGTAAATACGACGTTTACTTACCATTTCTCATACATTACGGTTCGAACACTCGAGCACCTGTACGGATTCTCCTGCACAGTGGCAGATATGTAAATACGGCGTTTACTTACCATTTCTCATACGTTACGGTTCGAATACTCGAACACCTATACGGATTCTCCTGCACAGTGGCAGATACGTAAATACGGCGTTTGTTTACAATTTCTGAACCATTGGGGTTCGCACACTCGAACACCTATCGGGATTCTCCTGCACAGTGGCAGATAAGTAAATACGACGTTTACTTACCATTTCTGATGCATTACGGTTCGAACACTCGAACACCTATACGGATTCTCCTGCACAGTGGTAGATATGTAAATACGGCGTTTATTTACCATTTCTCATGCATTAGGGTTCGAACCCACGAACACCAGTACGGATTCTCCTGCAGAGTGGCAGATATGTGAATACGGCGTTTACTTACCATTTCTGCCGCATTACGGTTCGAACACTCGAACACCTATACGGATTCTCCTGCACAATGGCAGATATGTAAATACGGCGTTGACTTTCCATTTCTCATGCATTACGGTTCGAATAGTAGAACAACTATGCGGATTCTCCTGCACAGTGGCAGATATGTAAATACGGCGTTTACTTACCATTTCTCATGCATTATGGTTCGAACACTCGAACACCTGTACGAATTCTCCTGCACAGTGGCAGATATGTAAATAAGGCGTTTACTTACCATTTCTCACGCATTACGATTCGAACACTCGAACACCAATACGGATTCTCCTGCACAGTGGCAGATATGTAAATACGGCATTTACTTACCATTTCTCATGCATTGCGGTTCGAACACTCGAGCACCTATTCGGATTCACCTGCACACTGGCAGATATGTAAATACGGCGTTCACTTACCATTTCTAATGCATTAGGGTTCGAACAATCGAGCAACTATATGGATTCTCCTGCACAGTGGCAGATATGTAAATATGGCGTTTACTTACCATTTCTCATGCATTACGGTTCGAACACTCGAACACCGATACGGATTCTCCAGCACAGTGGCAGATATGTAAATCCGGCGTTTACTTACGATTTCTGCCGCATTACGGTTCGAACACTCGAACACCTATACGGATTCTCCTGCACAGTGGCAGATATGTAAATACGGCGTTTACTAACCATTTCTCATGCATTATGGTTCGAACACTCGAACACCTGTACGAAATCTCCTGCACAGTGGCATATCTGTAAATAAGGCGTTTACTTACCATTTCTCACGCATTACGGTTCGAAAACTCGAACACCTGTACGAATTCTCCTGCACAGTGGCAGATATGTAAATAAGGCGTTCACTTACCATTTCTCACGCATTACGGTTCGAACACTCGAACACCTATACGGATTCTCCTGCACAGTGGAAGATATGTAAATACGGCGTTTACTTACCATTTCTCAGGCATTACGGTTCGAACACTCGAGCATCTACACGGATTCTCTTGCACAGTGGCAGATATGTAAATACGTCGTTTACTTATCATTTCTCATGCATTAGGGTTCGAACACTCGAACACCTGTAAGGATTCTCCTGCACACTGGCAGATATGTAAATACGGCGTTTACTTACCATTTCCCCCGCATTCCGGTTCGAACACTCGAACACCTATACGGATTATCCTGCACAGTGGCAGATATGTAAATACGGAGTTTACTTACCATTTCTCGTGCATTATGGTTCGAACACTCGAACACCTATATGGATTCTCCGGCACAGTGGCAGATATGTAAATACGACGTTTACTTACAATTTCTCCCGGATTACGGTTCGAACACTCGAACACCTATACGGATTCTCCTGCACAGTGGCAGATATGTAAATACGACGTTTACTTGCCATTTCTCATACATTACGGTTCGAACACTCGAGCACCTGTACGGATTCTCCTGCACAGTGGCAGATATGTAAATACGGCGTTTACTTACCATTTCTCATACATTACGGTTCGAATACTCGAACACCTAGACGGATTCTCCTGCACAGTGGCAGATACGTAAATACGGCGTTTGTTTACAATTTCTGAACCATTGGGGTTCGCACACTCGAACACCTATCGGGATTCTCCTGCACAGTGGCAGATAAGTAAATACGACGTTTACTTACCATTTCTGATGCATTACGGTTCGAACACTCGAACACCTATACGGATTCTCCTGGACAGTGGCAGATATGTGAATACGGCGTTTACTTACCATTTCTCATGCATTACGGTTCGAACAGCCGAGCACCTATACGGATTCTCCTGCACAGTGGCAGATATGTAAATACGGCGTTTACTTACCATTTCTCATGCATTAGGGTTCGAACACTCGAACACCTATACGGATTCTCCTGCACAGTGGCAGATATGTAAATACGGCGTTTACTTACCATTTCCCCCGCATTACGGTTCGAACACTCGAACACCTATACGGATTCTCCTGCACAGTGGCAGATATGTAAATACGGCGTTTACTTAGCATTTCTCATGCATTACGGTTCGAACACTCGAGCACCCATACGGATTATCTTGCACAGTGGCAGATATGTAAATACGTCGTTTACTTACCATTTCTCATGCATTAGGGTTCGAACACTCGAACACCTATACGGATTCTCCTGCACAGTGGCACATATGTAAATACGGCGTTTACTTACCATTTCCCCCGCATTACGGTTCGAACACTCGAACACCTATACGGATTATCCTGCACAGTGGCAGATATGTAAATACGGCGTTTACTTACCATTTCTCATGCATTACGGTTCGAACTCTCGAACACCGATACGGATTCTCCCTCACAGTGGCAAATATGTAAATACGGCGTTTACTTACTATTTCTGCCGCATTACGGTTCGAACACTCGAACACCTATACGGATTCTCCTGCACAGTGGCAGATATGTAAATATGGCGTTTACTTACCATTTCTCATGCATTATGGTTCGAACACTCGAACACCTGTACGAAATCTCCTGCACAGTGGCAGATATGTAAATAAGGCGTTTACTTACCATTTCTCACGCATTACGGTTCGAACACTCGAACACCTGTACGAATTCTCCTGCACAGTGGCAGATATGTAAATAAGGCGTTCACTTACCATTTCTCACACATTACGATTCGAACACTCGAACACCTATACGGATTCTCCTGCACAGTGGCAGATATGTAAATACGGCGTTTACTTACCATTTCTCATGCATTACGGTTCGAACAGCCGAGCACCTATACGGATTCTCCTGCACAGTGGCAGATATGTAAATACGGCGTTTACTTACCATTTCTCATGCATTACGGTTCGAACACTCGAAAACCGATACGGATTCTCCAGCACAGTGGCAGATATGTAAATACGGCGTTTACTTCTTATTTCTGCCGCATTACGGTTCGAACACTCGAACACCTATACGGATTCTCCTGCACAGTGGCAGATATGTAAATACGGCGTTTACTTACCATTTCTCATGCATTATGGTTCGAACACTCGAACACTTGTACGAAATCTCCTGCACAGTGGCAGGTATGTAAATAAGGCTTTTACTTACCATTTCTCACACATTACGGTTCGAACACTCGAACACCTATACGGATTCTCCTGCACAGTGGCAGATATGTGAATACGGCGTTTACTTACCATTTCTCATGCATTACGGTTCGAACAGCCGAGCACCTATACGGATTCTCCTGCACAGTGGCAGATATGTAAATACGGCGTTTACTAACCATTTCTCATGCATTAGGGTTCGAACACTCGAACACCTATACGGATTCTCCTGCACAGTGGCAGATATGTAAATACGGCGTTTACTTACCATTTCTCATGCATTACGGTTCGAATACTCGAACACTTATACGGATTCTCCTGCACAGTGGCAGATATGTGAATACGGCGTTTATTTACAATTTCTCACGCATTACGGTTCGAACACTCGAACACCAGTACGGATTCTCCTACACAGTGGCAGATATGTAAATACGACGTTTATTTACCATTTCTGATGCATTACGGTTCGAACACTCGAACAGGTCTACGGATTCTCCTGCACAGTGGCAGATATTTAAGTACGGTGTTTATTTACCATTTCTTATGCATTAGGGTTCGAACACTCAAACACATATACGGATTCTCCTGCACAGTGGCAGATATGCAAATACGGCGTTTACTTACCATTTCTCATGCATTACGGATCGAACACTCGAACACCTATACGGATTCTCCTGCACAGGGGCAGATATGTAAATACGGCGTTACTTACCATTTCTCAGGCATTATGGTTCGAACACTCGAACACCTATACGGATTGTCCGGCACGGTGGCAGATATGTAAATACGACGTTTACTTACAATTTCTCCCGCATTACGGGTCAAACACTCGAACACCTATACGGATTCTTCTGCACAGTGGCAGATATGTAAATACGACGTTTACTTACAATTTCTCCCGCATTACGGTTCAAACACTCGAACACCTATACGGATTCTCCTGCACAGTGGCAGATATGTAAATACGACGTTTACTTACCATTTCTCATACATTACGGTTCGAACACTCGAGCACCTGTACGGATTCTCCTGCACAGTGGCAGATATGTAAATACGGCGTTTACTTACCATTTCTCATACATTACGGTTCGAATACTCGAACACCTATACGGATTCTCCTGCACAGTGGCAGATACGTAAATACGGCGTTTGTTTACAATTTCTGAACCATTGGGGTTCGCACACTCGAACACCTATCGGGATTCTCCTGCACAGTGGCAGATAAGTAAATACGACGTTTACTTACCATTTCTGATGCATTACGGTTCGAACACTCGAACACCTATACGGATTCTCCTGCACAGTGGCAGATATGTAAATACGGCGTTTATTTACCATTTCTCATGCATTAGGGTTCGAACCCACGAACACCAGTACGGATTCTCCTGCAGAGTGGCAGATATGTGAATACGGCGTTTACTTACCATTTCTGCCGCATTACGGTTCGAACACTCGAACACCTATACGGATTCTCCTGCACAATGGCAGATATGTAAATACGGCGTTGACTTTCCATTTCTCATGCATTACGGTTCGAATAGTAGAACAACTATGCGGATTCTCCTGCACAGTGGCAGATATGTAAATACGGCGTTTACTTACCATTTTTCATGCATTATGGTTCGAACACTCGAACACCTGTACGAATTCTCCTGCGCAGTGGCAGATATGTAAATAAGGCGTTTACTTACAATTTCTCACGCATTACGATTCGAACACTCGAACACCAATACGGATTCTCCTGCACAGTGGCAGATATGTAAATACGGCATTTACTTACCATTTCTCATGCATTACGGTTCGAACACTCGAGCACCTATTCGGATTCACCTGCACACTGGCAGATATGTAAATACGGCGTTCACTTACCATTTCTAATGCATTAGGGTTCGAACACTCGAGCAACTATACGGATTCTCCTGCACAGTGGCAGATATGTAAATATGGCGTTTACTTACCATTTCTCATGCATTACGGTTCGAACACTCGAACACCGATACGGATTCTCCAGCACAGTGGCAGATATGTAAATCCGGCGTTTACTTACTATTTCTGCCGCATTACGGTTCGAACACTCGAACACCTATACGGATTCTCCTGCACAGTGGCAGATATGTAAATACGGCGTTTACTTACCATTTCTCATGCATTATGGTTCGAACACTCGAACACCTGTACGAAATCTCCTGCACAGTGGCAGATCTGTAAATAAGGCGTTTACTTACGATTTCTCACGCATTACGGTTCGAAAACTCGAACACCTGTACGAATTCTCCTGCACAGTGGCAGATATGTAAATAAGGCGTTCACTTACCATTTCTCACGCATTACGGTTCGAACACTCGAACACCTATACGGATTCTCCTGCACAGTGGAAGATATGTAAATACGGCGTTTACTTACCATTTCTCATGCATTACGGTTCGAACACTCGAGCATCTACACGGATTCTCTTGCACAGTGGCAGATATGTAAATACGTCGTTTACTTATCATTTCTAATGCATTAGGGTTCGAACACTCAAACACCTGTAAGGATTCTCCTGCACACTGGCAGATATGTAAATACGGCGTTTACTTACCATTTCCCCCGCATCCCGGTTCGAACACTCGAACACCTATACGGATTATCCTGCACAGTGGCAGATATGTAAATACGGAGTTTACTTACCATTTCTCAAGCATTACGGTTCGAATACTCGAACACCTATACGGATTCTCCTGCAGAGTGGCAGATATGTAAATACGGCGTTTATTTACAATTTCTCACGCATTACGGTTCGAACACTCAAACACCAGTACGGATTCTCCGACACAGTGGCAGATATGTAAATACGACGTTTACTTACCATTTCTGATGCATTACGGCTCGAACACTCGAACAGGTCTACGGATTCTCCTGCACAGTGGCAGATATTTAAATACGGCGTTTATTTACCATTTCTTATCCATTAGGGTTCAAACACTCAAACACCTATACGGATTCTCCTGCACAGTAGCAGATATGTAAATACGGCATTTACTTACCATTTCTCATGCATTACGGTTCGAACACTAGAACACCTATACAGATTCTCCTGCACAGTGGCAGATATGTAAATACGGCGTTTACTTACCATTTCTCAGGCATTATGGTTCGAACACTCGAACACCTATATGGATTCTCCGGCACAGTGGCAGATATGTAAATACGACGTTTACTTACAATTTCTCCCGCATTACGATTCGAACACTCGAACACCTATACGGATTCTCCTGCACAGTGACAGATATGTAAATACGACGTTTACTTACCATTTCTCATACATTACGGTTCGAACACTCGAGCACCTGTACGGATTCTCCTGCACAGTGGCAGATATGTAAATACGGCGTTTACTTACCATTTCTCATACATTACGGTTCGAATACTCGAACACCTAGACGGATTCTCCTGCACAGTGGCAGATACGTAAATACGGCGTTTGTTTACAATTTCTGAACCATTGGGGTTCGCACACTCGAACACCTATCGGGATTCTCCTGCACAGTGGCAGATAAGTAAATACGACGTTTACTTACCATTTCTGATGCATTACGGTTCGAACACTCGAACACCTATACGGATTCTCCTGCACAGTTGCAGATATGTAAATACGGCGTTTATTTACCATTTCTCATGCATTAGGGTTCGAACACACGAACACCAGTACGGATTCTCCTGCAGAGTGCAGATATGTGAATACGGCGTTTACTTACCATTTCTGCCGCATTACGGTTCGAACACTCGAACACCTATACGGATTCTCCTGCACAGTGGCAGATATGTAAATACGGCGTTTATTTACCATTTCTCATGCATTAGGGTTCGAACACACGAAAATCAGTACGGATTCTCCTGCAGAGTGGCAGATATGTGAATACGGCGTTTACTTACCATTTCTACCGCATTACGGTTCGAACACTCGAACACCAATACGGATTCTCCTGCACAATGGCAGATATGTAAATACGGCGTTCACTTTCCATTTCTCATGCATTACGGTTCGAATACTAGAACAACTATGCGGATTCTCCTGCACAGTGGCAGATATGTAAATACGACGTTTACTTACCATTTCTTATACATTACGGTTCGAATACTCGAACACCTAGACGGATTCTCCTGCACAGTGGCAGATACGTAAATACGGTGTTTGTTTACAATTTCTGAACCATTGGGGTTCGCACACTCGAACACCTATCGGGATTCTCCTGCACAGTGGCAGATAAGTAAATACGACGTTTACTTACCATTTCTGATGCATTACGGTTCGAACACTCGAACACCTATACGGATTCTCCTGCACAGTTGCAGATATGTAAATACGGCGTTTATTTACCATTTCTCATGCATTAGGGTTCGAACACACGAACACCAGTACGGATTCTCCTGCAGAGTGGCAGATATGTGAATACGGCGTTCACTTACCATTTCTGCCGCATTACGGTTCGAACACTCGAACACCTATACGGATTCTCCTGCACAGTGGCAGATATGTAAATACGGCGTTTACTTACCATTTCTCATGCATTACGGTTCGAACTCTTGAACACCGATACGGATTCTCCCTCACAGTGGCAGATATGTAAATACGGCGTTTACTTACTATTTCTGCCGCATTACGGTTCGAACACTCGAACACCTATACGGATTCTCCTGCACAGTGGCAGATATGTAAATACGGCGTTTACTTACCATTTCTCATGCATTATGGTTCGAACACTCGAACACCTGTACGAAATCTCCTGCACAGTGGCAGATATGTAAATAAGGCGTTTACTTACCATTTCTCACGCATTACGGTTCGAACACTCGAACACCTGTACGAATTCTCCTGCACAGTGGCAGATATGTAAATAAGGCGTTCACTTACCATTTCTCACGCATTACGATTCGAACACTCGAACACCTATACAGATTCTCCTGGACAGTGGCAGATATGTCAATACGGCGTTTACTTACCATTTCTCATGCATTACGGTTCGAATACTCGAACACCTATACGGATTCTCCTGCACAGTGGCAGATATGTAAATACGGCGTTTATTTACAATTTCTCACGCATTACGGTTCGAACACTCGAACACCAGTACGGATTCTCCTACACAGTGGCAGATATGTAAATACGACGTTTGCTTACCATTTCTGATGCATTACGGTTCGAACACTCGAACAGGTCTACGGATTCTCCTGCACAGTGGCAGATATTTAAATACGGCGTTTATTTACCATTTCTTATCCATTAGGGTTCAAACACTCAAACACCTATACGGATTCTCCTGCACAGTAGCAGATATGTAAATACGGCATTTACTTACCATTTCTCATGCATTACGGTTCGAACACTAGAACACCTATACAGATTCTCCTGCACAGTGGCAGATATGTAAATACGGCGTTTACTTACCATTTCTCAGGCATTATGGTTCGAACACTCGAACACCTATATGGATTCTCCGGCACAGTGGCAGATATGTAAATACGACGTTTACTTACAATTTCTCCCGCATTACGATTCGAACACTCGAACACCTATACGGATTCTCCTGCACAGTGACAGATATGTAAATACGACGTTTACTTACCATTTCTCATACATTACGGTTCGAATACTCGAACACCTAGACGGATTCTCCTGCACAGTGGCAGATACGTAAATACGGCGTTTGTTTACAATTTCTGAACCATTGGGGTTCGCACACTCGAACACCTATCGGGATTCTCCTGCACAGTGGCAGATAAGTAAATACGACGTTTACTTACCATTTCTGATGCATTACGGTTCGAACACTCGAACACCTATACGGATTCTCCTGCACAGTTGCAGATATGTAAATACGGCGTTTATTTACCATTTCTCATGCATTAGGGTTCGAACACACGAACACCAGTACGGATTCTCCTGCAGAGTGCAGATATGTGAATACGGCGTTTACTTACCATTTCTGCCGCATTACGGTTCGAACACTCGAACACCTATACAGATTCTCCTGCACAGTGGCAGATATGTAAATACGGCGTTTATTTACCATTTCTAATGCATTAGGGTTCGAACACACGAAAATCAGTACGGATTCTCCTGCAGAGTGGCAGATATGTGAATACGGCGTTTACATACCATTTCTACCGCATTACGGTTCGAACACTCGAACACCTATACGGATTCTCCTGCACAATGGCAGATATGTAAATACGGCGTTCACTTTCCATTTCTCATGCATTACGGTTCGAATACTAGAACAACTATGCGGATTCTCCTGCACAGTGGCAGATATGTAAATACGACGTTTACTTACCATTTCTCATGCATTGTGGTTCGAATACTCGAACACCTATACGGATTCTCCTGCACAGTGGCAGATATGTAAATACGGCGTTTATTTACAATTTCTCACGCATTACGGTTCGAACACTCCACACCAGTACGGATTCTCCTACACAGTGCCAGATATGTAAATACGACGTTTACTTACCATTTCTGATACATTACGGTTCGAACACTCGAACAGGTCTACGGATTCTCCGGCACAGTGGCAGATATTTAAATACGGCGTTTATTTACCATTTCTTATGCATTAGGGTTCGAACACTCAAACACCTATACTGATTCTCCTGCACGGTGGCAGATATGTAAATACGGCGTTTACTTACCATTTCTCATGCATTACGGTTCGAACACTCGAACACCTATACGGATTCTCCTGCGCAGTGGCAGATATGTAAATACGGCGTTTACTTACCATTTCTCAGGCATTGTGGTTCGAACACTCGAACACCTATACGGATTCTCCGGCACAGTGGCAGATATGTAAATACGACGTTTAGTTACAATTTCTCCCGCATTACGGTTCGAACACTCGAACACCTATACGGATTATCCTGCACAGTGGCAGATATGTAAATACGGCGTTTACTTACCATTTCTCATGCATTACGGTTCGAATACTCGAACACCTATACGGATTCTCCTGCACAGTGGCAGATATGTAAATACGGCGTTTATTTACAATTTCTCACGCATTACGGTTCGAACACTTGAACACCAGTACGGATTCTCCTACACAGTGGCAGATATGTAAATACGACGTTTACTTACCATTTCTGATGCATTACGGTTCGAACACTCGAACAGGTCTACGGATTCTCCTGCACCGTGGCAGATATTTAAATACGGCGTTTATTTACCATTTCTTATGCATTAGGGTTCGAACACTCAAACACCTATACGGATTCTCCTGCACACAGTGGCAGATATGTAAATACGGCGTTTACTTACCATTTCTCATGCATTACGGTTCGAACACTCGAACACCTATACGGATTCTCCGGCACAGTGGCAGATATGTAAATACGACGTTTACTTACAATTTCTCCCGCATTACGGTTCGAACACTCGAACACCTATACGGATTCTCCTGCACAGTGGCAGATATGTAAATACGACGTTTACTTACCATTTCTCATACATTACGGTTCGAACACTCGAGCACCTGTACGGATTCTCCTGCACAGTGGCAGATATGTAAATACAGCATTTACTTACCATTTCTCAGGCATTACGGTTCGAATACTCGACCACCTATACGGATTCTCCTGCACAGTGGCAGATACGAAAATACGGCGTTTGTTTACAATTTCTGAACCATTGGGGTTCGCACACTCGAACACCTATCGGGATTCTCCTGCACAGTGGCAGATAAGTAAATACGACGTTTACTTACCATTTCTGATGCATTACGGTTCGAACACTCGAACACCTATATGGAATCTCCTGCACAGTGGTAGATATGTAAATACGGCGTTTATTTACCATTTCTCATGCATTAGGGTTCGAACACTCGAACACCGATACGGATTCTCCAGCACAGTGGCAGATATGTAAATACGGCGTTTACTTACTATTTCAACCGCATTACGGTTCGAACACTCGAACACCTATACGGATTCTCCTGCACAGTGGCAGATATGTAAATACGGCGTTTACTTACCATTTCTCATGCATTATGGTTCGAACACTCGAACACCTGTACGAATTCTCCTGCAC
Organism: Camellia granthamiana; assembly: GCA_036172215.1. Lineage (NCBI taxonomy): Eukaryota > Viridiplantae > Streptophyta > Magnoliopsida > Ericales > Theaceae > Camellia > Camellia granthamiana. The sequence goes on along the minus strand of JAXFYN010000401.1, from coordinate 61,489 downwards.
AGTGGCAGATATGTATATAAGGCGTTCACTTACCATTTCTCACGCATTACGGTTCGAACACTCGAACACCTATACGGAATCTCCTGCACAGTGGCAGATATGTAAATACGGCGTTTACTAACCATTTCTCATGCATTACGGTTCGAACACTCGAGCACCTATACGGATTCTCCTACACAGTGGCAGATATGTAAATACGGCGTTTACTTACCATTTCTCATGCATTAGGGTTCGAACACTCGAACACCTATACGGATTCTCCTGCACAGTGGCAGATATGTAAATACGGCGTTTACTTACCATTTCCCCCGCATTACGGTTCGAACACTCGAACACCTATACGGATTCTCCTGCACAGTGGCAGATAGGTAAATACGACGTTTACTTACCATTTCTCATACATTACGGTTCGAACACTCGAGCACCTGTACGGATTCTCATGCATTATAGTTCGAACACTCGAACACCTGTACGAAATCTCCTGCACTGTGGTAGATATGTAAATAAGGCGTTTACTTACCATTTCTCACGCATTACGGTTCGAACACTCGAACACCGATACGGATTCTCCAGCACAGTGGCAGATATGTAAATACGGCGTTTACTTACTATTTCTGCCGCATTACGGTTCGAACGCTCGAACACCTATACGGATTCTCCTGCACAGTGGCAGATATGTAAATACGGCGTTTACTTACCATTTCTCATGCTTTATGGTTCGAACACTCGAACACCTGTACGAAATCTCCTGCACAGTGGTAGATATGTAAATAAGGCGTTTACTTACCATTTCTCACGCATTACGGTTCGAACACTCGAACACCTGTACGAATTCTCCTGCACAGTGGCAGATATGTAAGTAAGGCGTTCACTTACCATTTCTCACGCATTACGGTTCGAACACTCGAACACCTATACGGAATCTCCTGCACAGTGGCAGATATGTAAATACGGCGTTTACTTACCATTTCTCATGCATTACGGTTCGAACACTCGAGCACCTATACGGATTCTCCTGCACAGTGGCAGATATGTAAATACGGCGTTTACTTATCATTTCTCATGCATTACGGTTCGAACTCTCGAACACCGATACGGATTCTCCCACACAGTGGCAGATATGTAAATACGGCGTTTACTTACTATTTCTGCCGCATTACGGTTCGAACACTCGAGCACCTATACGGATTCTCCTGCACAGTGGCAGATATGTAAATACGGCGTTTACTTACCATTTCTCATGCATTAGGGTTCGAACACTCGAACACCTATACGGATTCTCCTGCACAGTGGCAGATATGTAAATACGGCGTTTACTTACCATTTCCCCCGCATTATGGTTCGAACGCTCGAACACCTATACGGATTATCCTGCACAGTGGCAGATATGTAAATACGGCGTTTACTTACCATTTCTCATGCATTACGGTTCGAATACTCGAACACCTATACGGATTCTCCTGCACAGTGGCAGATATACAAATACGGCGTTTATTTACAATTTCTCACGCATTACGGTTCGAACACTCGAACACCAGTACGGATTCTCCTACACAGTGGCAGATATGTAAATACGACGTTTACTTACCATTTCTGATGTATTACGGTTCGAACACTCGAACAGGCCTACGGATTCTACTGCACAGTGGCAGATATTTAAATACGGCGTTTATATACCATTTCTTATGCATTAGGGTTCGAACATTCAAACACCTATACGGATTCTCCAGCACAGTGGCAGATATGTAAATACGGCGTTTACTTACCATTTCTCATGCATGACGGTTCGAACACTCGAACACCTATACGGATTCTCCTGCACAGTGGCAGATATGTAAATACGGCGCTTACTTACCATTTCTCAGGCATTATGGTTCAAACACTCGAACACCTATACGGATTCTCCGGCACAGTGGCAGATATGTAGATACGACGTTTACTTACAATTTCTCCCGCATTACGGTTCGAACAGTCGAACATCTATACGGATTCTCCTGCACAGTGGCAGATATGTAAATACGACGTTTACTTACCATTTCTCATACATTACGGTTCGAACACTCGAGCACCTGTACGGATTCTCCTGCACAGTGGCAGATATGTAAATAAGGCGTTTACTTACCATTTCTCATGCATTACGGTTCGAATACTCGAACACCTATACGGATTCTCCTGCGCAGTGGCAGATACGTAAATACGGCGTTTGTTTACAATTTCTGAACCATTGGGGTTCGCACACTCGAACACCTATCGGGATTCTCCTGCACAGTGGCAGATAAGTAAATACGACGTTTACTTACCATTTCTGATGCATTACGGTTCGAACACTCGAACACCTATACGGATTCCCCTGCACAGTGGCAGATATGTAAATACGGCGTTTATTTACCATTTCTCATGCATTAGGGTTCGAACACACGAACACCAGTACGGATTCTCCTGCAGAGTGGCAGATATGTGAATACGGCGTTTACTTACCATTTCTGCCGCATTACGGTTCGAACACTCGAACACCTATACGGATTCTCCTGCACAATGGCAGATATGTAAATACGGCGTTCACTTTCCATTTCTCATGCATTACGGTTCGAATACTAGAACAACTATGCGGATTCTCCTGCACAGTGGCAGATATGTAAATACGGCGTTTACTTACCATTTCTCATGCATTGTGGTTCGAACACTCGAACACCTGTACAAATTCTCCTGCACAGTGGCAGATATGTAAATAAGGCATTTACTTACCATTTCTCACGCATTACGGTTCGAACACTCGAACACCTATACGGATTCTCCTGCACAATGGCAGATATGTAAATACGGCGTTCACTTTCCATTTCTCATGCATTACGGTTCGAATACTAGAACAACTATGCGGATTCTCCTGCACAGTGGCAGATATGTAAATACGACGTTTACTTACCATTTCTCATGCATTATGGTTCGAACACTCGAACACCTGTACGATTTCTCCTGCACAGTGGCAGATATGTAAATAAGGCGTTCACTTACCATTTCTCACGCATTACGGTTCGAACACTCGAACACCTATACGGATTCTCCTGCACAGTGGCAGATATGTAAATACGGCGTTTACTTACCATTTCTCAGGCATTACGGTTCGAACACTCGAGCACCTATACGGATTCTCCTGCACAGTGGCAGATATGTAAATAAGGCGTTCACTTACCATTTCTCACGCATTACGGTTCGAACACTCGAGCACCTATACGGATTCTCCTGCACAGTGGCAGATATGTAAATACGGCGTTTACTTACCATTTCTCATGCATTAGGGTTCGAACACTCGAACACCTATACGGATTCTCCTGCACAGTGGCAGATATGTAAATAAGGCGTTTACTTACCATTTCTCACGCATTACGGTTCGAACACTCGAACACCTATACGAATTCTCCTGCACAGTGGCAGATATGTAAATAAGGCGTTCACTTGACATTTCTCACGCATTACGGTTCGAACACTCGAACACCTACACAGATTCTCCTGCACAGTGGCAGATATGTAAATACGGCGTTTACTTACCATTTCACATGCATTACGGTTCGAACACTCGAGCACCTATACGGATTCTCCTGCACAGTGGCAGATATGTAAATACGGCGTTTACTTACAATTTCTCATGCATTACGGTTCGAATACTCGAACACCTATACGGATTCTCCTGCACAGTGGCAGATATGTAAATACGGCGTTTATTTACAATTTCTCATGCATTACGGTTCGAACACTCGAACACCAGTACGGATTCTCCTACACAGTGGCAGATATGCAAATACGGCGTTTACTTACCATTTCTCATGCGTTAGGGTTCGAACACTCGAACACCTATACGGATTCTCCTGCACAGTGGCAGATATGTGAATACGGCGTTTACTTACCATTTCCCCCGCATTACGGTTAGAACACTCGAACACCTATACGGATTTTCCTGCACAGTAGCAGATATGTAAATACGGCGTTTACTTACCATTTCTCATGCATTACGGTTCGAATACTCGAACACCTATACGGATTCTCCTGCACAGTGGCAGATATGTAAATACGGCGTTTATTTACAATTTCTCACGCATTACGGTTCTAACACTCGAACAGCAGTACGGATTCTCCTACACAGTGGCAGATATGTAAATACGACGTTTACTTACCATTTCTGATGCATTACGGTTCGAACACTCGAACAGGTCTACGGATTCTCCTGCACAGTGGCAGATATGTAAATACGGCGTTTACTTACCATTTCTCATGCATGACGGTTCGAACACTCGAATACCGATACGGATTCTCCAGCACAGTGGCAGATATGTAAATACGGCGTTTACTTACTATTTCTGACGCATTACGGTTCGAACACTCGAACACCGATACGGATTCTCCGGCACAGTGGCAGATATGTAAATACGGCGTTTGCTTACCATTTATCATGCATTATGGTTCGAACACTCGAACACCTGTACGAAATCTCCTGCACAGTGGCAGATATGTAAATAAGGCGTTGACTTACCATTTCTCACGCATTACGGTTCGAACACTCGAACACCTGTACGAATTCTCCCGCACAGTGGCAGATATGTAAATAAGGCGTTCACTTACCATTTCTCACGCATTACGGTTCGAACACTCGAACACCTATACGGATTCTCCTGCACAGTGGCAGATATGTAAATACGGCGTTTACTTACCATTTCTCATGCATTACGGTTCGAACACTCGAGCACCTATACGGATTCTCCTGCACAGTGGCAGATATGTAAATACGGCGTTTACTTACCATTTCTCATGCATTAGGGTTCGAACACTCGAACACCTATACGGATTCTCCTACACAGTGGCAGATATGTAAATAAGGCGTTTACTTACCATTTCTTACGCATTACGGTTCGAACACTCGAACACCTGTACGAATTCTCCGGCACAGTGGCATATATGTAAATAAGGCGTTCACTTGACATTTCTCACGCATTACGGATCGAACACTCGAACACCTATACGGATTCTCCTGCACAGTGGCAGATATGTAAATACGGCGTTTACTTACCATTTCTCATGCATTACGGTTCGAACACTCGAGCACCTATACGGATTCTCCTGCACAGTGGCAGATATGTAAATACGGCGTTTACTTACCATTTCTCATGCATTACGGTTCGAATACTCGAACACCTATACGGATTCTCCTACACAGTGGCAGATATGTAAATACGGCGTTTATTTACAATTTCTCACGCATTACGGTTCGAACACTCGAACACCAGTATGGATTCTCCTACACAGTGGCAGATATGTAAATACGACGTTTACTTACCATTTCTGATGCATTACGGTTCGAACACTCGAACAGGTCTACGGATTCTCCTGCACAGTGGCAGATATTTAAATACGGCGTTTATTTACCATTTCTGATGCATTAGGGTTCGAACACTCAAACACCTATACGGATTCTCCTGTACAGTGGCAGATATGTAAATACGGCGTTTACTTACCATTTCTCATGCATTACGGTTCGAACACTCGAACACCTATACGGATTCTCCTGCACAGTGGCAGATATGTAAATACGGCGTTTACTTACCATTTCTCAGGCACTATGGTTCGAACACTCGAACACCTATACGGATTCTCCAGCACAGTGGCAGATATGTAAATACGACGTTTACTTACAATTTCTCCCGCATTACGGTTCGAGCACTCGAACACCTGTACGGATTCTCCTGCACAGTGGCAGATATGTAAATACGACGTTTACTTACCATTTCTCATACATTACGGTTCGAACACTTGAGCACCTGTACGGATTCTCCTGCACAGTGGCAGATATGTAAATACGGCGTTTACTTACCATTTCTCATGCATTACGGTTCGAATACTCGAACACCTATACGGATTCTCCTGCACAGTGGCAGATATGTAAATACGGCGCTTACTTACCATTTCTCAGGCATTATGGTTCAAACACTCGAACACCTATACGGATTCTCCGGCACAGTGGCAGATATGTAAATACGACGTTTACTTACAATTTCTCCCGCATTACGGTTCGAACACTCGAACATCTATACGGATTCTCCTGCACAGTGGCAGATATGTAAATACGACGTTTACTTACCATTTCTCATACATTACGGTTCGAACACTCGAGCACCTGTACGGATTCTCCTGCACAGTGGCAGATATGTAAATAAGGCGTTTACTTACCATTTCTCATGCATTACGGTTCGAATACTCGAACACCTATACGGATTCTCCTGCGCAGTGGCAGATACGTAAATACGGCGTTTGTTTACAATTTCTGAACCATTGGGGTTCGCACAGTCGAACACCTATCGGGATTCTCCTGCACAGTGGCAGATAAGTAAATACGACGTTTACTTACCATTTCTGATGCATTACGGTTCGAACACTCGAACACCTATACGGATTCCCCTGCACAGTGGCAGATATGTAAATACGGCGTTTATTTACCATTTCTCATGCATTAGGGTTCGAACACACGAACACCAGTACGGATTCTCCTGCAGAGTGGCAGATATGTGAATACGGCGTTTACTTACCATTTCTGCCGCATTACGGTTCGAACACTCGAACACCTATACGGATTCTCCTGCACAATGGCAGATATGTAAATACGGCGTTCACTTTCCATTTCTCATGCATTACGGTTCGAATACTAGAACAACTATGCGGATTCTCCTGCACAGTGGCAGATATGTAAATACGGCGTTTACTTACCATTTCTCATGCATTGTGGTTCGAACACTCGAACACCTGTACAAATTCTCCTGCACAGTGGCAGATATGTAAATAAGGCATTTACTTACCATTTCTCACGCATTACGGTTCGAACACTCGAACACCTATACGGATTCTCCTGCACAATGGCAGATATGTAAATACGGCGTTCACTTTCCATTTCTCATGCATTACGGTTCGAATACTAGAACAACTATGCGGATTCTCCTGCACAGTGGCAGATATGTAAATACGACGTTTACTTACCATTTCTCATGCATTATGGTTCGAACACTCGAACACCTGTACGATTTCTCCTGCACAGTGGCAGATATGTAAATAAGGCGTTCACTTACCATTTCTCACGCATTACGGTTCGAACACTCGAACACCTATACGGATTCTCCTGCACAGTGGCAGATATGTAAATACGGCGTTTACTTACCATTTCTCAGGCATTACGATTCGAACACTCGAGCACCTATACGGATTCTCCTGCACAGTGGCAGATATGTAAATACGGCGTTTACTTACCATTTCTCATGCATTAGGGTTCGAACACTCGAACACCTATACGGATTCTCCTGCACAGTGGCAGATATGTAAATAAGGCGTTTACTTACCATTTCTCACGCATTACGGTTCGAACACTCGAACACCTGTACGAATTCTCCTGCACAGTGGCAGATATGTAAATAAGGCGTTCACTTGACATTTCTCACGCATTACGGTTCGAACACTCGAACACCTACACGGATTCTCCTGCACAGTGGCAGATATGTAAATACGGCGTTTACTTACCATTTCTCATGCATTACGGTTCGAACACTCGAGCACCTATACGGATTCTCCTGCACAGTGGCAGATATGTAAATACGGCGTTTACTTACCATTTCTCATGCATTACGGTTCGAATACTCGAACACCTATACGGATTCTCCTGCATAGTGGCAGATATGTAAATACGGCGTTAATTTACAATTTCTCACGCATTACGGTTCGAACACTCGAACACCAGTACGGATTCTCCTACACAGTGGCAGATATGTAAATACGGCGTTTACTTACCATTTCTCATGCATTAGGGTTCGAACACTCGAACACCTATACGGATTCTCCTGCACAGTGGCAGATATGTAAATACGGCGTTTACTTACCATTTCCCCCGCATTACGGTTAGAACACTCGAACACCTGTACGGATTCTCCTACACAGTGGCAGATATGTAAATACGACGTTTACTTACCATTTCTGATGCATTACGGTTCGAACACTCGAACAGGTCTACGGATTCTCCTGCACAGTGGCAGATATGTAAATACGGCGTTTACTTACCATTTCTCATGCATGACGGTTCGAACACTCGAACACCGATACGGATTCTCCAGCACAGTGGCAGATATGTAAATACGGCGTTTACTTACTATTTCTGACGCATTACGGTTCGAACACTCGAACACCGATACGGATTCTCCTGCACAGTGGCAGATATGTAAATACGGCGTTTGCTTACCATTTATCATGCATTATGGTTCGAACACTCGAACACCTGTACGAAATCTCCTGCACAGTGGCAGATATGTAAATAAGGCGTTGACTTACCATTTCTCACGCATTACGGTTCGAACACTCGAACACCTGTACGAATTCTCCCGCACAGTGGCAGATATGTAAATAAGGCGTTCACTTACCATTTCTCACGCATTACGGTTCGAACACTCGAACACCTATACGGATTCTCCTGCACAGTGGCAGATATGTAAATACGGCGTTTACTTACCATTTCTCATGCATTACGGTTCGAACACTCGAGCACCTATACGGATTCTCCTGCACAGTGGCAGATATGTAAATACGGCGTTTACTTACCATTTCTCATGCATTAGGGTTCGAACACTCGAACACCTATACGGATTCTCCTACACAGTGGCAGATATGTAAATAAGGCGTTTACTTACCATTTCTCACGCATTACGGTTCGAACACTCGAACACCTGTACGAATTCTCCGGCACAGTGGCATATATGTAAATAAGGCGTTCACTTGACATTTCTCACGCATTACGGATCGAACACTCGAACACCTATACGGATTCTCCTGCACAGTGGCAGATATGTAAATACGGCGTTTACTTACCATTTCTCATGCATTACGGTTCGAACACTCGAGCACCTATACGGATTCTCCTGCACAGTGGCAGATATGTAAATACGGCGTTTACTTACCATTTCTCATGCATTACGGTTCGAATACTCGAACACCTATACGGATTCTCCTACACAGTGGCAGATATGTAAATACGGCGTTTATTTACAATTTCTCACGCATTACGGTTCGAACACTCGAACACCAGTATGGATTCTCCTACACAGTGGCAGATATGTAAATACGACGTTTACTTACCATTTCTGATGCATTACGGTTCGAACACTCGAACAGGTCTACGGATTCTCCTGCACAGTGGCAGATATTTAAATACGGCGTTTATTTACCATTTCTGATGCATTAGGGTTCGAACACTCAAACACCTATACGGATTCTCCTGTACAGTGGCAGATATGTAAATACGGCGTTTACTTACCATTTCTCATGCATTACGGTTCGAACACTCGAACACCTATACGGATTCTCCTGCACAGTGGCAGATATGTAACTACGGCGTTTACTTACCATTTCTCAGGCACTACGGTTCGAACACTCGAACACCTATACGGATTCTCCAGCACAGTGGCAGATATGTAAATACGACGTTTACTTACAATTTCTCCCGCATTACGGTTCGAGCACTCGAACACCTGTACGGATTCTCCTGCACAGTGGCAGATATGTAAATACGACGTTTACTTACCATTTCTCATACATTACGGTTCGAACACTTGAGCACCTGTACGGATTCTCCTGCACAGTGGCAGATATGTAAATACGGCGTTTACTTACCATTTCTCATGCATTACGGTTCGAATACTCGAACACCTATACGGATTCTCCTGCACAGTGGCAGATACGTAAATACGGCGTTTGTTTACAATTTCTGAACCATTGGGGTTCGCACACTCGAACACCTATCGGGATTCTCCTACTCAGTGGCAGAGAAGTAAATACGACGTTTACTTACCATTTCTCATGCATTAGGGTTCGAACACCCGAACACCAGTACGGATTCTCCTGCAGAGTGGCAGATATGTGAATACGGCGTTTACTTACCATTTCTGCCGCATTACGGTTCGAACACTCGAACACCTATACGGATTCTCCTGCACAATGGCAGATATGTAAATACGGCGTTCACTTTCCATTTCTCATGCATTACGGTTCGAATACTAGAACAACTATGCAGATTCTCCTGCACAGTGGCAGATAAGTAAATACGGCGTTTACTTACCATTTCTCCTGCGTTATGGTTCGAACAGTCGAACACCTGTACGAATTCTCCTGCACAGTGGCAGATATGTAAATAAGGCGTTTACTTACCATTTCTCACGCATTACGGTTCGAACACTCGAACACCAATACGGATTCTCCGGCACAGTGGCAGATATGTAAATACGGCATTTACTTACCATTTCTCATGCATTACGGTTCGAACACTCGAGCACCTATTCGGATTCACCTGCACACTGGCAGATATGTAAATACGGCGTTTACTTACCATTTCTAATGCATCAGGGTTCGAACACTCGAACACCTATACGGATTCTCCTGGACAGTGGCAGATATGTAAATACGGCGTTTACTTACCATTTTTCATGCATTACTGTTCGAACTCTCGAACACCGATACAGATTCTCCCACAGAGTGGCAGATATGTAAATACGGCGTTTACTTACTATTTCTGCCGCATTACGGTTCGAACCCTCGAACACCTATACGGATTCTCCTGCACAGTGGCAGATATGTAAATACGATGTTTACTTACCATTTCTCATGCATTATGGTTCGAACACTCGAACACCTGTACGAAATCTCCTGCACAGTGGCAGATATGTAAATAAGGCGTTTACTTACCATTTCTCACGCATTACGGTTCGAACACTCGAACACCTGTACGAATTCTCCTGCACAGTGGCAGAGATGTAAATAAGGCGTTGACTTACCATTTCTCACGCATTACGGTTCGAACACTCGAACACCTATACGGATTCTCCTGCACGGAGGCAGATATGTAAATACGGCGTTTACTTACCATTTCTCATGCATTAGGGTTCGAACTCTCGAACACCTATACGGATTCTCCTGCACAGTGGCAGATATGTAAATACGGCGTTTACTTACCATTTCCCCCGCATTAGGTTAGAACACTCGAACACCTATACGGATTATCCTGCACAGTGGCAGATATGTAAATACGGTGTTTACTTACCATTTCTCATGCATTACGGTTCGAATACTCGAACACCTATACGGATTCTCCTGCACAGTGGCAGATATGTAAATACGGCGTTTATTTACAATTTCTCACGCATTACGGTTCGAACACTCGAACACCAGTACGGATTCTCCTACACAGTGGCAGATATGTAAATACGACGTTTACTTACCATTTCTGATGCATTACGGTTCGAACACTCGAACAGGTCTACGGATTCTCCTGCACAGTGGCAGATATATAAATACGGCGTTTATTTACCATTTCTTATGCATTAGGGTTCGAACACTCAAACACCTATACGGATTCTCCTGCACAGTGGCAGATATGTAAATACGTCGTTTACCTACCATTTCTCATGCATTACGGTTCGAACACTCGAACACCTATACGGATTCTCCTGCACAGTGGCAGATATGTAAATACGGCGTTTACTTACCATTTCTCAGGCATTATGGTTCGAACACTCGAACACCTATACGGATTCTCCGGCACAGTGGCAGATATGTAAATACGACGTTTCCTTACAATTTCTCCCGCTTTACGGTTCGAACACTCGAACACCTATACGGATTCTCCTGCACAGTGGCAGATATGTAAATACGGCGTTTACTTACCATTTCTCATGCATTATGGTTCGAACACTCGAACACCTGTACGAAATCTCCTGCGCAGCGGCAGATATGTAAATAAGGCGTTTACTTACCATTTCTCACGCATTACGGTTCGAACACTCGAACACCTGTACGAATTCTCCTGCACAGTGGCAGATATGTAAATAAGGCGTTCACTTACCATTTCTCACGCATTACGGTTCGAACACTCGAACACCTATACGGATTCTCCTGCACAGTGGCAGATATGTAAATACGGCGTTTACTTACCATTTCTCATGCATTACGGTTCGAATACTCGAACACTTTTACGGATTCTCCTGCATAGTGGCAGATATGTAAATACGGCGTTTATTTACAATTTCTCACGCATTACGGTTCGAACACTCGAACACCAGTACGGATTCTCCTACACAATGGCAGATATGTAAATACGACGTTTACTTACCATTTCTGATGCATTACGGTTCGAACACTCGAACAGGTCTACGGATTCTCCTGCACAGTGGCAGATATTTAAATACGGCGTTTATTTACCATTTCTTATGCATTAGGGTTCGAACACTCAAACACCTATACGGATTCTCCTGCACAGTGGCAGATATGTAAATACGGCGTTTACTTACCATTTCTCATGCATTAGGGTTCGAACACTCGAACACCTATACGGATTCTCCAGCACAGTGGCAGATATGTAAATAAGGCGTTTACTTACCATTTCTCACGCATTACGGTTCGAACACTCGAACACCTGTACGAATTCTCCGGCACAGTGGCAGATATGTAAATACGGCGTTTACTTACCATTTCTCATGCATTACGGTTCGAACACTCGAGCACCTATACGGATTCTCCTGCACAGTGGCAGATATGTAAATACGGCGTTTACTTACCATTTCTCATGCATTACGGTTCGAATACTCGAACACCTATACGGATTCTCCTGCACAGTGGCAGATATGTAAATACGGCGTTTATTTACAATTTCTCACGCATTACGGTTCGAACACTCGAACACCAGTACGGATTCTCCTACACAGTGGCAGATATGTAAATACGACGTTTACTTACCATTTCTGATGCATTACGGTTCGAACACTCGAACAGGTCTACGGATTCTCCTGCACAGTGGCAGATATTTAAATACGGCGTTTATTTACCATTTCTTATGCATTAGGGTTCGAACACTCAAACACCTATACGGATTCTCCTGCACAGTGGCAGATATGTAAATACGGCGTTTACTTACCATTTCTCATGCATCACGGTTCGAACACTCGAACACCTATACGGATTCTCCTGCACAATGGCAGATATGTAAATACGGCGTTTACTTACCATTTCTCAGGCACTATGGTTCGAACACTCGAACACCTATACGGATTCTCCGGCACAGTGGCAGATATGTAAATACGACGTTTACTTACAATTTCTCCCGCATTACGGTTCGAGCACTCGAACACCTGTACGGATTCTCCTGCACAGTGGCAGATATGTAAATACGACGTTTACTTACCATTTCTCATACATTACGGTTCGAACACTTGACCACCTGTACGGATTCTCCTGCACAGTGGCAGATATGTAAATACGGCGTTTACTTACCATTTCTCATGCATTACGGTTCGAATACTCGAACACCTATACGGATTCTCCTGCACAGTGGCAGATACGTAAATACGGCGTTTGTTTACAATTTCTGAACCATTGGGGTTCGCACACTCGAACACCTATCGGGATTCTCCTACTCAGTGGCAGATAAGTAAATACGACGTTTACTTACCATTTCTGATGCATTACGGTTCGAACACTCGAACACCTATACGGATTCTCCTGCACAGTGGTAGATATGTAAATACGGCGTTTATTTACCATTTCTCATGCATTAGGGTTCGAACACACGAACACCAGTACGGAATCTCCTACAGAGTGGCAGATATGTGAATACGGCGTTTACTTACCATTTCTGCCGCATTCCGGTTCGAACACTCGAACACCTATACGGATTCTCCTGCACAATGGCAGATATGTAAATACGGCGTTCACTTTCCATTTCTCATGCATTACGGTTCGAATACTAGAACAACTATGCGGATTCTCCTGCACAGTGGCAGATATGTAAATACGGCGTTTACTTACCATTTCTCATGCGTTATGGTTCGAACAGTCGAACACCTGTACGAATTCTCCTGCACAGTGGCAGATATGTAAATAAGGCGTTTACTTACCATTTCTCACGCATTACGGTTCGAACACTCGAACACCAATACGGATTCTCCGGCACAGTGGCAGATATGTAAATACGGCATTTACTTACCATTTCTCATGCATTACGGTTCGAACACTCGAGCACCTATTCGGATTCACCTGCACACTGGCAGATATGTAAATACGGCGTTTACTTATCATTTCTCATGCATTACGGTTCGAACTCTCGAACACCGATACGGATTCTCCCACACAGTGGCAGATATGTAAATACGGCGTTTACTTACTATTTCTGCCGCATTACGGTTCGAACACTCGAACACCTATACGGATTCTCCTGCACAGTGGCAGATATGTAAATACGACGTTTACTTACCATTTCTCATGCATTATGGTTCGAACACTCGAACACCTGTACGAAATCTCCTGCGCAGTGCCAGATATGTAAATAAGGCGTTTACTTACCATTTCTCACGCATTACGGTTCGAACACTCGAACACCTGTACGAATTCTCCTGCACAGTGGCAGAGATGTAAATATTGCGTTCACTTACCATTTCTCACGCATTACGGTTCGAACACTCGAACACCTATACGGATTCTCCTGCACAGTGGCAGATATGTAAATACGGCGTTTGTTTACAATTTCTCACGCATTACGGTTCGAACACTCGAACACCAGTACGGATTCTCCTACACAGTGGCAGATATGTAAATACGACGTTTACTTACCATTTCTGATGCATTACGGTTCGAACACTCGAACAGGTCTACGGATTCTCCTGCACAGTGGCGGATATTTAAATACGGCGTTTATTTACCATTTCTTATGCATTAGGGTTCGAACACTCAAACACCTATACGGATTCTCCTGCATAGTGGCAGATATGTAAATACGGCGTTTACTTACCATTTCTCATGCATCACGGTTCGAACACTCGAACACCTATACGGATTCTCCTGCACAGTGGCAGATATGTGAATACGGCGTTTACTTACCATTTCTCAGGCATTATGGTTCGAACACTCGAACACCTATACGGATTCTCCGGCACAGTGGCAGATATGTAAATACGACGTTTCCTTACAATTTCTCCCGCATTACGGTTCGAACACTCGAACACCTATACGGATTCTCCTGCACAGTGGCAGATATGTAAATACGACGTTTACTTACCATTTCTCATACATTACGGTTGGAACACTCGAGCACCTGTACGGATTCTCCTGCACAGTGGCAGATATGTAAATACGGCGTTTACTTACCATTTCTCATGCATTACGGTTCGAATACTCGAAGACCTATACGAATTCTCCTGCACAGTGGCAGATACGTAAATACGGCGTTTGTTTACAATTTCTGAACGATTGGGGTTCGCACACTCGAACACCTATCGGGATTCTCCTGCTCAGTGGCAGATAAGTAAATACGACGTTTACTTACCATTTCTGATGCATTACGGTTCGAACACTCGAACACCTATGCGGATTCTCCTGCACAGTGGCAGATATGTAAATACGGCGTTTATTTACCATTTCTCATGCATTAGGGTTCGAACACACGAACACCAGTACGGATTCTCCTGCAGAGTGGCAGATATGAGAATACGGCGTTTCCTTACCATTTCTCACGCATTACGGTTCGAACACTCGGACACCAATACGGATTCTCCGGCACAGTGGCAGATATGTAAAGACGGCATTTACTTACCATTTCTCATGCATTACGGTTCGAACACTCGAGCACCTATTCGGATTCACCTGCACACTGGCAGATATGTAAATACGGCGTTTACTTACCATTTCTAATGCATTACGGTTCGAACACTCGAACAACTATACGGATTCTCCTGCACAGTGGCAGATATGTAAATACGGCGTTTACTTACCATTTCTCATGCATTACGGTTCGAACACTCGAACACCGATACGGATTCTCCAGCACAGTGGCAGATATGTAAATACGGCGTTTACTTACTATTTCTGCCGCATTACGGTTCGCACACTCGAACACCTATACGGATTCTCCTGCACAGTGGCAGATATGTAAATACGGCGTTTACTTACCATTTCTCATGCATTATGGTTCGAACACTCGAACACCTGTACGAAATCTCCTGCACAGTGGCAGATATGTAAATAAGGCGTTTACTTACCATTTCTCACGCATTACGGTTCGAACACTCGAACACCTGTACGAATTCTCCTGCACAGTGGCAGATATGTAAATAAGGCGTTCACTTACCATTTCTCACGCATTACGGTTCGAACACTCGAACATCTATGCGGATTCTCCTGCACAGTGGCAGATATGTAAATACGGCGTTTAGTTACCATTTCTCATGCATTACGGTTCGAATACTCGAACACTTTTACGGATTCTCCTGCACAGTGGCAGATATGTAAATACGGCGTTTATTTACAATTTCTCACGCATTACGGTTCGAACACTCGAACACCAGTACGGATTCTCCTACACAGTGGCAGATATGTAAATACGACGTTTACTTACCATTTCTGATGCATTACGGTTCGAACACTCGAACAGGTCTACGGATTCTCCTGCACAGTGGCAGATATTTAAATACGGCGTTTATTTACCATTTCTTATGCATTAGGGTTCGAACACTCAAACACCTATACGGATTCTCCTGCACAGTGGCAGATATGTAAATACGGCGTTTACTTACCATTTCTCATGCATTACGGTTCGAACACTCGAACACCTATACGGATTCTCCTGCACGGTGGCAAATATGTAAATACGGCGTTTACTTACCATTTCTCAGGCATTATGGTTCGAACACTCGAACACCTATACGGATTCTCCGGCACAGTGGCAGATATGTAAATACGACGTTTCCTTACAATTTCTCCCGTATTACGGTTCGAACACTCGAACACCTATACAGATTCTCCTGCACAGTGGCAGATATGTAAATACGACGTTTACTTACCATTTCTCATACATTACGGTTCGAACACTCGAGCACCTGTACGGATTCTCCTGCACAGTGGCAGATATGTAAATACGGCGTTTACTTACCATTTCTCATGCATTACGGTTCGAATACTCGAACACCTATACGGATTCTCCTGCACAGTGGCAGATACGTAAATACGGCGTTTGTTTACAATTTCTGAACCATTGGGGTTCGCACACTCGAACACCTATCGGGATTCTCCTGCTCAGTGGCAGATAAGTAAATACGACGTTTACTTACCATTTCTGATGCATTACGGTTCGAACTCTCGAACACCTATGCGGATTCTCCTGCACAGTGGCAGATATATAAATACGGCGTTTATTTACCATTTCCCGTGCATTAGGGTTCGAACACACGAACACCAGTACAGATTCTCCTGCAGAGTGGCAGATATGTGAATACGGCGTTTCCTTACCATTTCTGCCGCATTACGGTTCGAACACTCGAACACCTATACAGATTCTCCTGCACAATGGCAGATATGTAAATACGGCGTTCACTTTCCTGTTCTCATGCATTACGGTTCGAATACTAGAACAACTATGCGGATTCTCCTGAACAGTGGCAGATATGTAAATACGGCGTTTACTTACCATTTCTCACGCATTACGGTTCGAACACTCGAACACCAATACGGATTCTCCGGCACAGTGGCAGATATGAAAAGACGGCATTTACTTACCATTTCTCATGCATTACGGTTCGAACACTCGAGCACCTATTCGGATTCACCTGCACACTGGCAGATATGCACATACGGCGTTTACTTACCATTTCTAATGCATTAGGGTTCAAACACTCGAACAACTATACGGATTCTCCTGCACAGTGGTCAGATATGTAAATACGGCGTTTACTTACCATTTCTCACGCATTACGGTTCGAACACTCGTACACCTGTACGAATTCTCCTGCACAGTGGCAGATATGTAAATAAGGCGTTCACTTACCATTTCTCACGCATTACGGTTCGAACACTCGAACAGCTATACGGATTCTCCTGCACAGTGGCAGATATGTAAATACGGCGTTTACTTACCATTTCTGATGCATTATGGTTCGAACACTCGAACACCTGTACGAAATCTCCTGCACAGTGGCTGATATGTAAATAAGGCGTTTACTTACCATTTCTCACGCATTACGGTTCGAACACTCGAACACCTGTACGAATTCTCCTGCACAGTGGCAGATATGTAAATAAGGCGTTCACTTACCATTTCTCACGCATTACGGTTCGAACACTCGAACACCTATACGGATTCTCCTGCACAGTGGCAGATATGTAAATACGGCGTTTATTTACCATTTCTCATGCATTAGGGTTCGAACACACGAACACCAGTACGGATTCTCCTGCAGAGTGGCAGATATGAGAATACGGCGTTTCCTTACCATTTCTCACGCATTACGGTTCGAACACTCGGACACCAATACGGATTCTCCGGCACAGTGGCAGATATGTAAAGACGGCATTTACTTACCATTTCTCATGCATTACGGTTCGAACACTCGAGCACCTATTCGGATTCACCTGCACACTGGCAGATATGTAAATACGGCGTTTACTTACCATTTCTAATGCATTACGGTTCGAACACTCGAACAACTATACGGATTCTCCTGCACAGTGGCAGATATGTAAATACGGCGTTTACTTACCATTTCTCATGCATTACGGTTCGAACACTCGAACACCGATACGGATTCTCCAGCACAGTGGCAGATATGTAAATACGGCGTTTACTTACTATTTCTGCCGCATTACGGTTCGCACACTCGAACACCTATACGGATTCTCCTGCACAGTGGCAGATATGTAAATACGGCGTTTACTTACCATTTCTCATGCATTATGGTTCGAACACTCGAACACCTGTACGAAATCTCCTGCACAGTGGCAGATATGTAAATAAGGCGTTTACTTACCATTTCTCACGCATTACGGTTCGAACACTCGAACACCTGTACGAATTCTCCTGCACAGTGGCAGATATGTAAATAAGGCGTTCACTTACCATTTCTCACGCATTACGGTTCGAACACTCGAACATCTATGCGGATTCTCCTGCACAGTGGCAGATATGTAAATACGGCGTTTAGTTACCATTTCTCATGCATTACGGTTCGAATACTCGAACACTTTTACGGATTCTCCTGCACAGTGGCAGATATGTAAATACGGCGTTTATTTACAATTTCTCACGCATTACGGTTCGAACACTCGAACACCAGTACGGATTCTCCTACACAGTGGCAGATATGTAAATACGACGTTTACTTACCATTTCTGATGCATTACGGTTCGAACACTCGAACAGGTCTACGGATTCTCCTGCACAGTGGCAGATATTTAAATACGGCGTTTATTTACCATTTCTTATGCATTAGGGTTCGAACACTCAAACACCTATACGGATTCTCCTGCACAGTGGCAGATATGTAAATACGGCGTTTACTTACCATTTCTCATGCATTACGGTTCGAACACTCGAACACCTATACGGATTCTCCTGCACGGTGGCAAATATGTAAATACGGCGTTTACTTACCATTTCTCAGGCATTATGGTTCGAACACTCGAACACCTATACGGATTCTCCGGCACAGTGGCAGATATGTAAATACGACGTTTCCTTACAATTTCTCCCGTATTACGGTTCGAACACTCGAACACCTATACAGATTCTCCTGCACAGTGGCAGATATGTAAATACGACGTTTACTTACCATTTCTCATACATTACGGTTCGAACACTCGAGCACCTGTACGGATTCTCCTGCACAGTGGCAGATATGTAAATACGGCGTTTACTTACCATTTCTCATGCATTACGGTTCGAATACTCGAACACCTATACGGATTCTCCTGCACAGTGGCAGATACGTAAATACGGCGTTTGTTTACAATTTCTGAACCATTGGGGTTCGCACACTCGAACACCTATCGGGATTCTCCTGCTCAGTGGCAGATAAGTAAATACGACGTTTACTTACCATTTCTGATGCATTACGGTTCGAACTCTCGAACACCTATGCGGATTCTCCTGCACAGTGGCAGATATATAAATACGGCGTTTATTTACCATTTCCCGTGCATTAGGGTTCGAACACACGAACACCAGTACAGATTCTCCTGCAGAGTGGCAGATATGTGAATACGGCGTTTCCTTACCATTTCTGCCGCATTACGGTTCGAACACTCGAACACCTATACAGATTCTCCTGCACAATGGCAGATATGTAAATACGGCGTTCACTTTCCTGTTCTCATGCATTACGGTTCGAATACTAGAACAACTATGCGGATTCTCCTGAACAGTGGCAGATATGTAAATACGGCGTTTACTTACCATTTCTCACGCATTACGGTTCGAACACTCGAACACCAATACGGATTCTCCGGCACAGTGGCAGATATGAAAAGACGGCATTTACTTACCATTTCTCATGCATTACGGTTCGAACACTCGAGCACCTATTCGGATTCACCTGCACACTGGCAGATATGCACATACGGCGTTTACTTACCATTTCTAATGCATTAGGGTTCAAACACTCGAACAACTATACGGATTCTCCTGCACAGTGGTCAGATATGTAAATACGGCGTTTACTTACCATTTCTCACGCATTACGGTTCGAACACTCGTACACCTGTACGAATTCTCCTGCACAGTGGCAGATATGTAAATAAGGCGTTCACTTACCATTTCTCACGCATTACGGTTCGAACACTCGAACAGCTATACGGATTCTCCTGCACAGTGGCAGATATGTAAATACGGCGTTTACTTACCATTTCTGATGCATTATGGTTCGAACACTCGAACACCTGTACGAAATCTCCTGCACAGTGGCTGATATGTAAATAAGGCGTTTACTTACCATTTCTCACGCATTACGGTTCGAACACTCGAACACCTGTACGAATTCTCCTGCACAGTGGCAGATATGTAAATAAGGCGTTCACTTACCATTTCTCACGCATTACGGTTCGAACACTCGAACACCTATACGGATTCTCCTGCACAGTGGCAGATATGTAAATACGGCGTTTACTTACCATTTCTCATGCATTACGGTTCGAAAACTCGAACACTTTTACGGATTCTCCTGCACAGTGGCAGATATGTAAATACGGCGTTTATTTACAATTTCTCACGCATTACGGTTCGAACACTCGAACAACAGTACGGATTCTCCTACACAGTGGCAGATATGTAAGTACGACGTTTACTTACCATTTCTGATGCATTACGGTTCGAACACTCGAGCACCTATTCGGATTCACCTGCACACTGGCAGATATGTAAATACGGCGTTTACTTACCATTTCTAATGCATCAGGGTTCGAACACTCGAACACCTATACGGATTCTCCTGCACAGTGGCAGATATGTAAATACGGCGTTTACTTATCATTTCTCATGCATTACGGTTCGAACTCTCGAACACCGATACGGATTCTCCCACACAGTGGCAGATATGTAAATACGGCGTTTACTTACTATTTCTGCCGCATTACGGTTCGAACACTCGAACACCTATACGGATTCTCCTGCACAGTGGCAGATATGTAAATACGACGTTTACTTACCATTTCTCATGCATTATGGTTCGAACACTCGAATACCTGTACGAAATCTCCTGCACAGTGCCAGATATGTAAATAAGGCGTTTACTTACCATTTCTCACGCATTACGGTTCGAACACTCGAACACCTGTACGAATTCTCCTGCACAGTGGCAGAGATGTAAATATGGCGTTCACTTACCATTTCTCACGCATTACGGTTCGAACACTCGAACACCTATACGGATTCTCCTGCACAGTGGCAGATATGTAAATACGGCGTTTACTTACCATTTCTCATGCATTAGGGTTCGAACACTCGAACACCTATACGGATTCTCCTGCACAGTGGCAGATATGTAAATACGGCGTTTACTTACCATTTCCCCCGCATTACGGTTAGAACACTCGAACACCTATACGGATTACCCTGCACAGTGGTAGATATGTAAATACGGCGTTTACTTACCATTTCTCATGCATTACGGTTCGAATACTCGAACACCTATACGGATTCTCCTGCACAGTGGCAGATATGTAAATACGGCGTTTGTTTACAATTTCTCACGCATTACGGTTCGAACACTCGAACACCAGTACGGATTCTCCTACACAGTGGCAGATATGTAAATACGACGTTTACTTACCATTTCTGATGCATTACGGTTCGAACACTCGAACAGGTCTACGGATTCTCCTGCACAGTGGCAGATATTTAAATACGGCGTTTATTTACCATTTCTTATGCATTAGGGTTCGAACACTCAAACACCTATACGGATTCTCCTGCACAGTGGCAGATATGTAAATACGGCGTTTACTTACCATTTCTCATGCATCACGGTTCGAACACTCGAACACCTATACGGATTCTCCTGCACAGTGGCAGATATGTGAATACGGCGTTTACTTACCGTTTCTCAGGCATTATGGTTCGAACACTCGAACACCTATACGGATTCTCCGGCACAGTGGCAGATATGTAAATACGACATTTCCTTACAATTTCTCCCGCATTACGGTTCGAACACTCGAACACCTATACGGATTCTCCTGCACAGTGGCAGATATGTAAATACGACGTTTACTTACCATTTCTCATACATTACGGTTGGAACACTCGAGCACCTGTACGGATTCTCCTGCACAGTGGCAGATATGTAAATACGGCGTTTACTTACCATTTCTCATGCATTACGGTTCGAACACTCGAACACCTATACGGATTCTCCTGCACAGTGGCAAATATGTAAATACGGCGTTTCTTACCATTTCTCAGGCATTATGGTTCGAACACTCGAACACCTATACGGATTCTCCGGCACAGTGGCAGATATGTAAATACGACGTTTCCTTACAATTTCTCCCGCATTACGGTTCGAACACTCGAACACCTATACAGATTCTCCTGCACAGTGGCAGATATGTAAATACGACGTTTACTTACCATTTCTCATACATTACGGTTGGAACACTCGAGCACCTGTACGGATTCTCCTGCACAGTGGCAGATATGTAAATACGGCGTTTACTTACCATTTCTCATGCATTACGGTTCGAATACTCGAACACCTATACGGATTCTCCTGCACAGTGGCAGATACGTAAATACGGCGTTTGTTTACAATTTCTGAACCATTGGGGTTCGCACACTCGAACACCTATCGGGATTCTCCTGCTCAGTGGCAGATAAGTAAATACGACGTTTACTTACCATTTCTGATGCATTACGGTTCGAACTCTCGAACACCTATGCGGATTCTCCTGCACAGTGGCAGATATGTAAATACGGCGTTTATTTACCATTTCCCGTGCATTAGGGTTCGAACACACGAACACCAGTACAGATTCTCCTGCAGAGTGGCAGATATGTGAATACGGCGTTTCCTTACCATTTCTGCCGCATTACGGTTCGAACACTCGAACACCTATACGGATTCTCCTGCACAATGGCAGATATGTAAATACGGCGTTCACTTTCCAGTTCTCATGCATTACGGTTCGAATACTAGAACAACTATGCGGATTCTCCTGAACAGTGGCAGATATGTAAATACGGCGTTTACTTACCATTTCTCACGCATTACGGTTCGAACACTCGAACACCAATACGGATTCTCCGGCACAGTGGCAGATATGAAAAGACGGCATTTACTTACCATTTCTCATGCATTACGGTTCGAACACTCGAGCACCTATTCGGATTCACCTGCACACTGGCAGATATGTACATACGGCGTTTACTTACCATTTCTAATGCATTAGGGTTCAAACACTCGAACAACTATACGGATTCTCCTGCACAGTGGCAGATATGTAAATACGGCGTTTACTTACCATTTCTCACGCATTACGGTTCGAACACTCGTACACCTGTACGAATTCTCCTGCACAGTGGCAGATATGTAAATAAGGCGTTCACTTACCATTTCTCACGCATTACGGTTCGAACACTCGAACAGCTATACGGATTCTCCTGCACAGTGGCAGATATGTAAATACGGCGTTTACTTACCATTTCTGATGCATTATGGTTCGAACACTCGAACACCTGTACGAAATCTCCTGCACAGTGGCAGATATGTAAATAAGGCGTTTACTTACCATTTCTCACGCATTACGGTTCGAACACTCGAACACCTGTACGAATTCTCCTGCACAGTGGCAGATATGTAAATAAGGCGTTCACTTACCATTTCTCACGCATTACGGTTCGAACACTCGAACACCTATACGGATTCTCCTGCACAGTGGCAGATATGTAAATACGGCGTTTACTTACCATTTCTCATGCATTACAGTTCGAAAACTCGAACACTTTTACGGATTCTCCTGCACAGTGGCAGATATGTAAATACGGCGTTTATTTACAATTTCTCACGCATTACGGTTCGAACACTCGAACAACAGTACGGATTCTCCTACACAGTGGCAGATATGTAAATACGACGTTTACTTACCATTTCTGATGCATTACGGTTCGAACACGCGAACAGGTCTACGGATTCTCCTGCACAGTGGCAGATATTTAAATACGGCGTTTATTTACCATTTCTTACGCATTAGGGTTCGAACACTCAAACACCTATACGGATTCTCCTGCACAGTGGCAGATATGTAAATACGGCGTTTACTTACCATTTCTCATGCATTACGGTTCGAATACTCGAACACCTATACGGATTCTCCTGCACAGTGGCAGATACGTAAATACGGCGTTTGATTTCAATTTCTGAACCATTGGGGTTCGCACACTCGAACACCTATCGGGATTCTCCTGCACAGTGGCAGATAAGTAAATACGACGTTTAATTACCATTTCTAATGCGTTACGGTTCGAACACTCGAACACCTATACGAATTCTCCTGCACAGTGGCAGATATGTAAATACGGCGTTTATTTACCATTTCTCATGCATTAGGGTTCGAACACACGAACACCAGTACGGATTCTCCTGCAGAGTGGCAGATATGTGAATACGGCGTTTCCTTACCATTTCTCATGCATTACGGTTCGAACACTCGAAAACCAATACGGATTCTCCCGCACAGTGGCAGATATGTAAATACGGCATTTACTTACCATTTCTTATGCATTACGGTTCGAACACTCGAGCACCTATTCGGATTCACCTGCACACTGGCAGATATGTAAATACAGCGTTTACTTACCATTTCTAATGCATTAGGGTTCGAACACTCGAACAACTATACGGATTCTCCTGCACAGTGGCAGATATGTAAATACGGCGTTTACTTACCATTTCTCATGCATTACGGTTCGAACACTCGAACACCGATACGGATTCTCCAGCACAGTGGCAGATATGTACATACGGCGTTTACTCACTATTTCTGCCGCATTACGGATCGAACACTCGAACACCTATACGGATTCTCCTGCACAGTGGCAGATATGTAAATACGGCGTTTACTTACCATTTCTCAGGCATTATGGTTCGAACACTCGAACACCTGTACGAAATCTCCTGCACAGTGGCAGATATGTAAATACGGCGTTTACTTACCATTTCTCACGCATTACGGTTCGAACACTGGAACACCTGTACGAATTCTCCTGCACAGTGGCAGATATGTAAATAAGGCGTTCACTTACCATTTCTCACGCATTACGGTTCGAACACTCGAACACCTATACGGATTCTCCTGCACAGTGGCAGATATGTAAATACGGCGTTTACTTACCATTTCTCATGCATTACGGTTCGAATACTCGAACACTGTTACGGATTCTCCTGCACAGTGGCAGATATGTAAATACGGCGCTTATTTACAATTTCTCACGCATTACGGTTCGAACAGTCGAACACCAGTACGGATTCTCCTACACAGTGGCAGATATGTAAATACGACGTTTACTTACCATTTCTGATGCATTACGGTTCGAACACTCGAACAGGTCTACGGATTCTCCTGCACAGTGGCAGATATTTAAATACGGCGTTTATTTACCATTTCTTATGCATTAGGGTTCGAACACTCAAACACCTATACGGATTCTCCTGCACAGTGGCAGATATGTAAATACGGCGTTTACTTACCATTTCTCATGCATTACGGTTCGAACACTCGAACACCTATACAGATTCTCCTGCACAGTGGCAGATATGTAAATACGGCGTTTACTTACCATTTCTCAGGCATTATGGTTCGAACACTCGAACACCTATACGGATTCTCCTGCACAGTGGCAGATATGTAAATACGACGTTTACTTACCATTTCTCCCGCATTACGGTTCGAACACTCGAACACCTATACGGATTCTCCTGCACAGTGGCAGATATGTAAATACGACGTTTACTTACCATTTCTCATACATTACGGTTCGAACACTCGAGCACCTGTACGGATTCTCCTGCACAGTGGCAGATATGTAAATACGGCGTTTACTTACCAATTCTCATGCATTACGGTTCGAATACTCGAAAACCAATACGGATTCTCCCGCACAGTGGCAGATATGTAAATACGGCATTTACTTACCATTTCTTATGCATTACGGTTCGAACACTCGAGCACCTATTCGGATTCACCTGCACACTGGCAGATATGTAAATACAGCGTTTACTTACCATTTCTAATGCATTAGGGTTCGAACACTCGAACAACTATACGGATTCTCCTGCACAGTGGCAGATATGTAAATACGGCGTTTACTTACCATTTCTCATGCATTACGGTTCGAACACTCGAACACCGATACGGATTCTCCAGCACAGTGGCAGATATGTACATACGGCGTTTACTCACTATTTCTGCCGCCTTACGGATCGAACACTCGAACACCTATACGGATTCTCCTGCACAGTGGCAGATATGTAAATACGGCGTTTACTTACCATTTCTCAGGCATTATGGTTCGAACACTCGAACACCTGTACGAAATCTCCTGCACAGTGGCAGATATGTAAATACGGCGTTTACTTACCATTTCTCACGCATTACGGTTCGAACACTGGAACACCTGTACGAATTCTCCTGCACAGTGGCAGATATGTAAATAAGGCGTTCACTTACCATTTCTCACGCATTACGGTTCGAACACTCGAACACCTATACGGATTCTCCTGCACAGTGGCAGATATGTAAATACGGCGTTTACTTACCATTTCTCATGCATTACGGTTCGAATACTCGAACACTGTTACGGATTCTCCTGCACAGTGGCAGATATGTAAATACGGCGCTTATTTACAATTTCTCACGCATTACGGTTCGAACAGTCGAACACCAGTACGGATTCTCCTACACAGTGGCAGATATGTAAATACGACGTTTACTTACCATTTCTGATGCATTACGGTTCGAACACTCGAACAGGTCTACGGATTCTCCTGCACAGTGGCAGATATTTAAATACGGCGTTTATTTACCATTTCTTATGCATTAGGGTTCGAACACTCAAACACCTATACGGATTCTCCTGCACAGTGGCAGATATGTAAATACGGCGTTTACTTACCATTTCTCATGCATTACGGTTCGAACACTCGAACACCTATACAGATTCTCCTGCACAGTGGCAGATATGTAAATACGGCGTTTACTTACCATTTCTCAGGCATTATGGTTCGAACACTCGAACACCTATACGGATTCTCCTGCACAGTGGCAGATATGTAAATACGACGTTTACTTACCATTTCTCCCGCATTACGGTTCGAACACTCGAACACCTATACGGATTCTCCTGCACAGTGGCAGATATGTAAATACGACGTTTACTTACCATTTCTCATACATTACGGTTCGAACACTCGAGCACCTGTACGGATTCTCCTGCACAGTGGCAGATATGTAAATACGGCGTTTACTTACCAATTCTCATGCATTACGGTTCGAATACTCGAACACCTATACGGATTTTCCTGCACAGTGGCAGATACGTAAATACGGCGTTTGTTTACAATTTCTGAACCATTGGGGTTCGCACACTCGAACACCTATCGGGATTCTCCTGCACAGTGGCAGATAAGGAAATACGACGTTTACTTACCATTTCTGATGCATTACGGTTCGAACACTCGAACACCTATACGAATTCTCCTGCACAGTGGCAGATATGTAAATACGGCGTTTATTTACCATTTCTCATGCATTAGGGTTCGAACACACGAACACCAGTACGGATTCTCCTGCAGAGTGGCAGATATGTGAATACGGCGTTTACTTACCATTTCTCACGCATTACGATTCGAACACTCGAACACCTGTACGAATTCTCCTCCACAGTGGCAGATATGTAAATAAGGCGTTCACTTACCATTTCTCACGCATTACGGTTCGAACACTCGAACACCTATACGGATTCTCCTGCACAGTGGCAGATATGTAAATACGGCGTTTACTTACCATTTCTCATGCATTACGGTTCGAATACTCGAACACTTTTACGGATTCTCCAGCACAGTGGCAGATATGTAAATACGGCGTTTATTTACAATTTCTCACGCATTACGGTTCGAACACTCGAACACCAGTACGGATTCTCCTACACAGTGGCAGATATGTAAATACGACGTTCACTTACCATTTCTGATGCATTACGGTTCGAACACTCGAACAGGTCTACGGATTCTCCTGCACAGTGGCAGATATTTAAATACGGCGTTTATTTACCATTTCTTATGCATTAGGGTTCGAACACTCTAACACCTATACGGATTCTCCTGCACAGTGGCAGATATGTAAATACGGCGTTTACTTACCATTTCTCATGCATCACGGTTCGAACACTCGAACACCGATACGGATTCTCCAGCACAGTGGCAGATATGTAAATACGGCGTTTACTTACTATTTCTGCCGCATTACGGTTCGAACACTCGAACACCTATACGGATTCTCCTGCACAGTGGTAGATATGTAAATACGGCGTTTACTTTCCATTTCTCATGCATTATGGGTCGAACACTCGAACACCTGTACGAAATCTCCTGCACAGTGGCAGATATGTAAATAAGGCGTTTACTTACCATTTCTCACGCATTACGGTTCGAACACTCGAACACCTATACGGATTCTCCTGCATAGTGGCAGATATGTAAATACGGCGTTTACTTACCATTTCTGCCGCATTACGGTTCGAACACTCGAACACCTATACGGATTCTCCTGCACAGTGGCAGATATGTAAATACGGCGTTTACTTACCATTTCTCATGCATTACGGTTCGAACACTCGAACACCTGTACGAATTCTCCTCCACAGTGGCAGATATGTAAATAAGGCGTTCACTTACCATTTCTCACGCATTACGGTTCGAACACTCGAACACCTATACGGATTCTCCTGCATAGTGGCAGATATGTAAATACGGCGTTTACTTACCATTTCTCATGCATTACGGTTCGAACACTTGAGCACCCATACGGATTCTCTTGCACAGTGGCAGATATGTAAATACGTTGTTTACTTACCATTTCTCATGCATTAGGGTTCGAACACTCGAACACCTATACGGATTCTCCTACACAGTGTCAGATATGTAAATACGGCATTTACTTACCATTTCCCCCGCATTACGGTACGAACACTCGAACACCTATACGGATTATCCTGCACAGTGGCAGATATGTAAATACGGCGTTTACTTACCATTTCTCATGCATTACGGTTCGAATACTCGAACACCTATGCGGATTCTCCTGCACAGTGGCAGATATGTTAATACGGCGTTGATTTACAATTTCTCACGCATTACGGTTCGAACACTCGAACACCAGTACGGATTCTCCTACACAGTGGCAGATATGTAAATACGACGTTTACTTACCATTTCTGATGCATTACGGGTCGAACACTCGAACAGGTCTACGGATTCTTCTGCACAGTGGCAGATATTTAAATACGGCGTTTGTTTACCATTTCTTATGCATTAGGGTTCGAACACTTAAACACCTATACGGATTCTCCTGCACAGTGGCAGATAATGTAAATACGGCGTTTACTGACCATTTCTCATGCATTACGGTTCAAACACTCGAACACCTATACGGATTCTCCGGCACAGTGGCAGATATGTAAATACGACGTTTACTTACGATTTCTCCCGCATTACGGTTCGAACACTCGAACACCTATACGGATTCTCCTGCACAGTGGCAGATGAGGAAATACGACGTTTACTTACCATTTCTGATGCATTACGGTTCGAACACTCGAACACCTATACGAATTCTCCTGCACAGTGGCAGATATGTAAATACGGCGTTTATTTACCATTTCTCATGCATTAGGGTTCGAACACACGAACACCAGTACGGATTCTCCTGCAGAGTGGCAGATATGTGAATACGGCGTTTACTTACCATTTCTCACGCATTACGGTTCGAACACTCGAACACCTGTACGAATTCTCCTCCACAGTGGCAGATATGTAAATAAGGCGTTCACTTACCATTTCTCACGCATTACGGTTCGAACACTCGAACACCTAAACGGATTCTCCTGCACAGTGGCAGATATGTAAATACGGCGTTTACTTACCATTTCTCATGCATTACGGTTCGAATACTCGAACACTTTTACGGATTCTCCTGCACAGTGGCAGATATGTAAATACGGCGTTTATTTACAATTTCTCACGCATTACGGTTCGAACACTCGAACACCAGTACGGATTCTCCTACACAGTGGCAGATATGTAAATACGACGTTTACTTACCATTTCAGATGCATTACGGTTCGAACACTCGAACAGGTCTACGGATTCTCCTGCACAGTGGCAGATATTTACATACGGCGTTTATTTACCATTTCTTATGCATTAGGGTTCGAACACTCTAACACCTATACGGATTCTCCTGCACAGTGGCAGATATGTAAATACGGCGTTTACTTACCATTTCTCATGCATTACGGTTCGAACACTCGAACACCGATACGGATTCTGCAGCACAGTGGCAGATATGTAAATGCGGCGTTTACTTACTATTTCTGCCGCATTACGGTTCGAACACTCGAACACCTATACGGATTCTCCTGCACAGTGGCAGATATGTAAATACGGCGTTTACTTACCGTTTCTCATGCATTATGGGTCGAACACTCGAACACCTGTACGAAATCTCCTGCACAGTGGCAGATATGTAAATGAGGCGTTTACTTACCATTTCTCACGCATTACGGTTCGAACACTCGAACACCTGTACGAATTCTCCTCCACAGTGGCAGATATGTAAATAAGGCGTTCACTTACCATTTCTCACGCATTACGGTTCGAACACTCGAACACCTATACGGATTCTCCTGCATAGTGGCAGATATGTAAATACGGCGTTTACTTACCATTTCTCATGCATTACGGTTCGAACACCTGAGCACCCATACGGATTCTCTTGCACAGTGGCAGATATGTAAATACGTTGTTTACTTACCATTTCTCATGCATTAGGGTTCGAACACTCGAACACCTATACGGATTCTCCTACACAGTGTCAGATATGTAAATACGGTGTTTACTTACCATTTCCCCCGCATTACGGTACGAACACTCGAACACCTATACGAATTATCCTGCACAGTGGCAGATATGTAAATACGGCGTTTACTTACCATTTCTCATGCATTACGGTTCGAATACTCGAACACCTATACGGATTCTCCTGCACAGTGGCAGATATGTTAATACGGCGTTGATTTACAATTTCTCACGCATTACGGTTCGAACACTCGAACACCAGTACGGATCCTCCTACACAGTGGCAGATATGTAAATACGACGTTTACTTACCATTTCTGATGCATTACGGGTCGAACACTCGAACAGGTCTACGGATTCTCCTGCACAGTGGCCGATATTTAAATACGGCGTTTATTTACCATTTCTTATGCATTAGGGTTCGAACACTTAAACACCTATACGGATTCTCCTCCACAGTGGCAGATAATGTAAATACGGCGTTTACTGACCATTTCTCATGCATTACGGTTCGAACACTCGAACACCTATACGGATTCTCCGGCACAGTGGCAGATATGTAAATACGACGTTTACTTACAATTTCTCCCGCATTACGGTTCGAACACTCGAACACCTATACGGATTCTCCTGCACAGTGGCAGATATGCAAATACGACGTTTACTTACCATTTCTCATACAATACGGTTCGAACACTCGAGCACCTGTACGGATTCTCCAGCACGGTGGCAGATATGTAAATACGGCGTTTACTTACCATTTCTCATGCATTACGGTTCGAATACTCGAACACCTATACGGATTCTCCTGCACAGTGGTAGATACGTAAATACGGCGTTTGTTTACAATTTTTGAACCATTGGGGTTCGCACACTTGAACACCAATCGGGATTCTCCTGCACAGTGGCAGATAAGTAAATACGACTTTTACTTACCATTTCTGATGCATTACGGTTCGAACACTCGAACACCTATACGGATTCTCCTGCACAGTGGCAGATATGTAAATACGGCGTTTATTTACCATTTCTCATGCATTAGGGTTCGAACACACGAACACCAGTACGGATTCACCTGCAGAGTGGCAGATATGTGAATACGGCGTTTACTTACCATTTCTGCCGCATTACGGTTCGAACACTCGAACACCTATACGGATGCTCCTGCACAATGGCAGATATGTAAATACGGCGTTCAATTTCCATTTCTCATGCATTACGGTTCGAATACTAGAACAACTATGCGGATTCTCCTGCACAGTGGCAGATATGTAAATACGGCGTTTAGTTACCATTTCTCATGCATTATGGTTCGAACACTCGAACACCTGTACGAATTCTCCTGCACAGTGGCAAATATGTAAATAAGGCGTTTACTTACTATTTCTCACGCATTACGGTTCGAACACCAATACGGATTCTCCTGCACAGTGGCAGATATGTAAATACGGCATTTACTTACCATTTCTCATGCATTACGGTTCGAACACTCGAGCACCTATTCGGATTCTCCTGCACAGTGGCAGATAAGTAAATACGGCGTTTACTTACCATTTCTGATGCATTACGGTTCGAACACTCGAACACCTATACGGATTCTCCTGCACAGTGGCAGATATGTAAATACGGCGTTTATTTAGCATTTCTCATGCATTAGGGTTCGAACACACGAACACCAGTTCGGATTCTCCTGCAGAGTGGCAGATATCTGAATACGGCGTTTACTTACCATTTCTGCCGCATTACGGTTCGAACACTCGAACACCTATACGGATTCTCCTGCACAGTGGCAGATATGTAAATACGGCGTTTACTTACCATTTCTCATGCATTATGGTTCGAACACTCGAACACCTGTACGAAATCTCCTGCACAGTGGCTGATATGTAAATAAGGCGTCTACTTACCATTTCTCACGCATTACGGTTCGAACACTCGAACACCTGTACGAATTCCCCTGCACAGTGGCAGACATGTAAATAAGGCGTTCACTTACCATTTCTCACGCATTACGGTTCGAACATTCGAACACCTATACGGATTCTCCTGCACAGTGGCAGATATGTAAATACGGCGTTTACTTACCATTTCTCATGCATTACGGTTCGAACACTCGAACACCTATACGGATTCTCCTGCACAGTGGCAGATATGTAAATACGGCGTTTACTTACCACTTCCCCCGCATTACGGTTCGAAGACTCGAACACCTATACGGATTATCCTGCACAGTGGCAGATATGTAAATACGGCGTTTACTTACCATTTCTCATGCATTACGGTTTGAATACTCGAACACCTATACGGATTCTCCTGCACAGTGGCAGATATGTAAATACGGCGTTTATTTACAATTTCTCACGCATTACGGTTCGAACACTCGAACACCAGTACGGATTCTCCTACACAGTGGCAGATATGTAAATACGACGTTTACTTACCATTTCTGATGCATTACGGTTCGAACACTCGAACAGGTCTACGGATTCTCCTGCATAGTGGCAGATATTTAAATACGGCGTTTATTTACCATTTCTTATGCATTAGGGTTCGAACACTCAAACACCTATACTGATTCTCTTGCACAGTGGCAGATATGTAAACACGGCGTTTACTTACCATTTCTCATGCATTACGGTTCGAACACTCGAACACCTATACGGATTCTCCTGCACAGTGACAGATATGTAAATACGGCGTTTACTTACCATTTCTCAGGCATTGTGGTTCGAACACTCGAACACCTATACGGATTCTCCGGCACAGTGGCAGATATGTAAATACGACGTTTACTTACAATTTCTCCAGCATTACGGTTCGAACACTCGAACACCTATACGGATTCTCCTGCATAGTGGCAGATATATAAATACGACGTTTATTTACCATTTCTCATACATTATGGTTCGTACACTCGAGCACCTATACGGATTCTCCTGCACAGTGGCAGATACGTAAATACGGCGTTTGTTTACAATTTCTGAACCATTGGGGTTCGCACACTCGAACACCTATCGGGATTCTCCTGCACAGTGGCAGATAAGTAAATACGACGTTTACTTACCATTTCTGATGCATTACGGTTCGAACACTCGAACACCTATACGGATTCTCCTGCACAGTGGCAGATATGTAAATACGGCGTTTATTTAGCATTTCTCATGCATTAGGGTTCGAACACACGAACACCAGTTCGGATTCTCCTGCAGAGTGGCAGATATCTGAATACGGCGTTTACTTACCATTTCTGCCGCATTACGGTTCGAACACTCGAACACCTATACGGATTCTCCTGCACAGTGGCAGATATGTAAATACGGCGTTTACTTACCATTTCTCATGCATTATGGTTCGAACACTCGAACACCTGTACGAAATCTCCTGCACAGTGGCTGATATGTAAATAAGGCGTCTACTTACCATTTCTCACGCATTACGGTTCGAACACTCGAACACCTGTACGAATTCCCCTGCACAGTGGCAGACATGTAAATAAGGCGTTCACTTACCATTTCTCACGCATTACGGTTCGAACATTCGAACACCTATACGGATTCTCCTGCACAGTGGCAGATATGTAAATACGGCGTTTACTTACCATTTCTCATGCATTACGGTTCGAACACTCGAACACCTATACGGATTCTCCTGCACAGTGGCAGATATGTAAATACGGCGTTTACTTACCACTTCCCCCGCATTACGGTTCGAAGACTCGAACACCTATACGGATTATCCTGCACAGTGGCAGATATGTAAATACGGCGTTTACTTACCATTTCTCATGCATTACGGTTTGAATACTCGAACACCTATACGGATTCTCCTGCACAGTGGCAGATATGTAAATACGGCGTTTATTTACAATTTCTCACGCATTACGGTTCGAACACTCGAACACCAGTACGGATTCTCCTACACAGTGGCAGATATGTAAATACGACGTTTACTTACCATTTCTGATGCATTACGGTTCGAACACTCGAACAGGTCTACGGATTCTCCTGCATAGTGGCAGATATTTAAATACGGCGTTTATTTACCATTTCTTATGCATTAGGGTTCGAACACTCAAACACCTATACTGATTCTCTTGCACAGTGGCAGATATGTAAACACGGCGTTTACTTACCATTTCTCATGCATTACGGTTCGAACACTCGAACACCTATACGGATTCTCCTGCACAGTGACAGATATGTAAATACGGCGTTTACTTACCATTTCTCAGGCATTGTGGTTCGAACACTCGAACACCTATACGGATTCTCCGGCACAGTGGCAGATATGTAAATACGACGTTTACTTACAATTTCTCCAGCATTACGGTTCGAACACTCGAACACCTATACGGATTCTCCTGCATAGTGGCAGATATATAAATACGACGTTTATTTACCATTTCTCATACATTATGGTTCGTACACTCGAGCACCTATACGGATTCTCCTGCACAGTGGCAGATACGTAAATACGGCGTTTGTTTACAATTTCTGAACCATTGGGGTTCGCACACTCGAACACCTATCGGGATTCTCCTGCACAGTGGCAGATAAGTAAATACGACGTTTACTTACCATTTCTGATGCATTACGGTTCGAACACTCGAACACCTATACGGATTCTCCTGCACAGTGGCAGATATGTAAATACGGCGTTTATTTAGCATTTCTCATGCATTAGGGTTCGAACACACGAACACCAGTTCGGATTCTCCTGCAGAGTGGCAGATATCT
Organism: Camellia granthamiana; assembly: GCA_036172215.1. Classification (NCBI taxonomy): domain Eukaryota; kingdom Viridiplantae; phylum Streptophyta; class Magnoliopsida; order Ericales; family Theaceae; genus Camellia; species Camellia granthamiana. The sequence goes on along the minus strand of JAXFYN010000401.1, from coordinate 25,305 downwards.
GAATACGGCGTTTACTTACCATTTCTGCCGCATTACGGTTCGAACACTCGAACACCTATACGGATTCTCCTGCACAGTGGCAGATATGTAAATACGGCGTTTACTTACCATTTCTCATGCATTATGGTTCGAACACTCGAACACCTGTACGAAATCTCCTGCACAGTGGCTGATATGTAAATAAGGCGTCTACTTACCATTTCTCACGCATTACGGTTCGAACACTCGAACACCCGTACGAATTCCCCTGCACAGTGGCAGACATGTAAATAAGGCGTTCACTTACCATTTCTCACGCATTACGGTTCGAACATTCGAACACCTATACGGATTCTCCTGCACAGTGGCAGATATGTAAATACGGCGTTTACTTACCATTTCTCATGCATTACGGTTCGAACACTCGAACACCTATACGGATTCTCCTGCACAGTGGCAGATATGTAAATACGGCGTTTACTTACCATTTCCCCCGCATTACGGTTCGAAGACTCGAACACCTATACGGATTATCCTGCACAGTGGCAGATATGTAAATACGGCGTTTACTTACCATTTCTCATGCATTACGGTTTGAATACTCGAACACCTATACGGATTCTCCTGCACAGTGGCAGATATGTAAATACGGCGTTTATTTACAATTTCTCACGCATTACGGTTCGAACACTCGAACACCAGTACGGATTCTCCTACACAGTGGCAGATATGTAAATACGACGTTTACTTAGCATTTCTGATGCATTACGGTTCGAACACTCGAACAGGTCTACGGATTCTCCTGCATAGTGGCAGATATTTAAATACGGCGTTTATTTACCATTTCTTATGCATTAGGGTTCGAACACTCAAACACCTATACTGATTCTCCTGCACAGTGGCAGATATGTAAACACGGCGTTTACTTACCATTTCTCATGCATTACGGTTCGAACACTCGAACACCTATACGGATTCTCCTGCACAGTGACAGATATGTAAATACGGCGTTTACTTACCATTTCTCAGGCATTGTGGTTCGAACACTCGAACACCTATACGGATTCTCCGGCACAGTGGCAGATATGTAAATACGACGTTTACTTACAATTTCTCCCGCATTACGGTTCGAACACTCGAACACCTATACGGATTCTCCTGCATAGTGGCAGATATATAAATACGACGTTTATTTACCATTTCTCATACATTATCGTTCGTACACTCGAGCACCTATACGGATTCTCCTGCACAGTGGCAGATACGTAAATACGGCGTTTGTTTACAATTTCTGAACCATTGGGGTTCGCACACTCGAACACCAATCGGGATTCTCCTGCACAGTGGCAGATAAGTAAATACGACGTTTACTTACCATTTCTGATGCATTACGGTTCGAACACTCGAACACCTATACGGATTCTCCTGCACAGTGGCAGATATGTAAATACGGCGTTTATTTACCATTTCTCATGCATTAGGGTTCGAACACACGAACACCAGTTCGGATTCTCCTGCAGAGTGGCAGATATCTGAATAAGGCGTTTACTTACCATTTCTGCCGCATTACGGTTCGAACACTTGAACACCTACACGGATTCTCCTGCACAGTGCAGATATGTAAATACGGCGTTTACTAACCATTTCTCATGCGTTACGGTTCGAATACTCGAACACCTATACGGATTCTCCTGCACAGTGGCAGATATGTAAATACGGCGTTTACTTACCATTTCTGCCGCATTCCGGTTCGAACACTAGAACTCCTATACGGATTCTCCTGCACAATGGCACATATGTAAATACGGCGTTCACTTACCATTTCTCATGCATTACGGTTCGAATACTAGAACAACTATGCGGATTCTCCTGCATAGTGGCAGATATGTAAATACGGCGTTTACATACCATTTCTCATGCATTATAGTTCGAACACTCGAACACCTGTACGAATTCTCCTGCACAGTGGCAGATATGTAAATAAGGCGTTTACTTACCATTTCTCACGCATTACGGTTCGAACACTCGAACACCAATACGGATTCTCCTACACAGTGGCAGATATGTAAATACGGCATTTACTTACCATTTCTCATGCATTACGGTTCGAACTCTCGAGCACCTATTCGGATTCACCTGCACACTGGCAGATATGTAAATACGGCGTTTACTTACCATTTCTAATGCATTAGGGTTCGAACACTTGAACACCTACACGGATTCTCCCGCACAGTGGGAGATATGTAAATACGGCGTTTACTTACCATTTCTCATGCATTATGGTTCGAACTCTCGAACACCGATACGGATTCTCCCTCACAGTGGCAGATATGTAAATACGGAGTTTACTTACTATTTCTGCCGCATTACGGTTCGAACACTCGAACACCTATACGGATTCTCCTGCACAGTGGCAGATATGTAAATACGGCGTTTACTTACCATTTCTCAGGCATTATGGTTCGCACACTCGAACACCTGTACGAAATCTCCTGCACAGTGGCAGATATGTAAATAAGGCGTTTAGTTACCATTTCTCACGCATTACGGTTCGAACACTCGAACACCTGTACGAATTCTCCTGCACAGTGGCAGATATGTAAATAAGGCTATACGGATTCTCCGGCACAGTGGCAGATATGTAAATACGACGTTTACTTACAATTTCTCCCGCATTACGGTTCGAACACTCGAACACCTATACGGATTCTCCTGCACAGTGGCAGATATGTAAATACGACGTTTACTTACCATTTCTCATACATTACGGTTCGAACACTCGATCACCTGTACGGATTCTCCTGCACAGTGGCAGATATGTAAATACGGCGTTTACTTACCATTTCTCATGCATTACGGTTCGAATACTCGAACACCTATACAGATTCTCCTGCACAGTGGCAGATACGTAAATACGGCGTTTGTTTACAATTTCTGAACCATTGGGGTTCGCACACTCGAACACCTATCGGGATTCTCCTGCATAGTGGCAGATAAGAAAATACGACGTTTACTTACCATTTCTGATGCATAACGGTTCGAACACTCGAACACCTATACGGATTCTCCTGCACAGTGGCAGATATGTAAATACGGCGTTTATTTACCATTTCTCATGCATTAGGGTTCGAACACACGAACACCAGTACGGATTCTCCTGCAGAGTGGCAGATATGTGAATACGGCGTTTACTTACCATTTCTGCCGCATTACGGTTCGAACACTCGAACACCTATACGGATTCTCCTGCACAATGGCAGATATGTAAATACGGCGTTCACTTTCCATTTCTCACGCATTACGGTTCGAATACTAGAACAACTATGCGGATTCTCCTGCACAGTGGCAGATATGTAAATACAGCGTTTACTAACCATTTCTCATGCATTATGGTTCGAACACTCGAACACCTGTACGAATTCTCCTGCACAGTGGCAGATATGTAAATAAGGTGTTTACTTACCATTTCTCACGCATTACGGTTCGAACACTCGAACACCTATACGGATTCTCCTGCACTGTGGCAGATATGTAAATACGGCATTTACTTACCATTTCTCATGCATTACGGTTCGAAGACTTGAGCACCTATTCGGATTCACCTGCACACTGGCAGATATGTAAATACGGCGTTTACTTACCATTTCTAATGCATTAGGGTTCGAACACTCGAACAACTATACGGATTCTCCTGCACAGTGGCAGATATGTAAATACGGCGTTTACTTACCATTTCTCATGCATTACGGTTCGAACACTCGAACACCGATACGGATTCTCCTGCACAGTGGCAGATATGTAAATACGTCGTTTAGTTACCATTTCTCATACATTATGGTTCGAACACTCGAACACCTGTACGAAATCTCTTGCACAGTGGCAGATATGTAAATAAGGCGTTTACTTACCATTTCTCACGCATTATGGTTCGAACACTCGAACACCTGTACGAATTCTCCTGCACAGTGGCAGATATGTAAATAAGGCGTTCACTTACCATTTCTCACGCATTACGGTTCGAACACTCGAACACCTATACGGATTCTCCTGCACAGTGGCAGATATGTAAATACGGCGTTTACTTACCATTTCTCATGCATTACGGTTCGAACACTCGAGCACCTATACGGATTCTCCAGCACAGTCGCAGATATGTAAATACGGCGTTTACTTACCATTTCTCATGCATTAGGGTTCGAACACTCGAACACCTATACGGATTATGCTGCACAGTGGCAGCTCTGTAAATACGGCGTATACTTACCATTTCTCATGCATTACGGTTCGAACACACGAAAACCTATACGGATTCTCCTGCACAGTGGCAGATATGTAAATACGGCGTTTACTTACCATTTCTCAGGCACTATGGTTCGAACACTCGAACACCTATACGGATTCTACGGCACAGTGGCAGATATTTAAATACGACGTTTACTTTCAATTTCTCCCGGATTACGGTTCGAACACTCGAACACCTATACGGATTCTCCTGCACAGTGGCAGATATGTAAATACGACGTTTACTTACCATTTCTCATACATTACGGTTCGAACACTCGAGCACCTGTACGGATTCTCCAGCACAGTGGCAGATATGTAAATACGGCGTTTACTTACCATTTCTCATGCATCACGGTTCGAACACTCGAACACCTATACGGATTCTCCTGCACAGTGGCAGATATGTAAATACGGCGTTTACTTACCATTTCTCAAGCATTATGGTTCGAACACTCGAACACCTATACGGATTCTCCGGCACAGTGGCAGATATGTAAATACGACGTTTACTTACAATTTCTCCCGCATTACGGTTCAAACACTCGAACACCTATACGGATTCTCCTGCACAGTGGCAGATATGTAAATACGGCGTTTACTTACCATTTCTCATGCATTACGGTTCGAACACTCGAGCACCTATACGGATTCTCCAGCACAGTCGCAGATATGTAAATACGGCGTTTACTTACCATTTCTCATGCATTAGGGTTCGAACACTCGAACACCTATACGGATTATGCTGCACAGTGGCAGCTCTGTAAATACGGCGTATACTTACCATTTCTCATGCATTACGGTTCGAACACACGAAAACCTATACGGATTCTCCTGCACAGTGGCAGATATGTAAATACGGCGTTTACTTACCATTTCTCAGGCACTATGGTTCGAACACTCGAACACCTATACGGATTCTACGGCACAGTGGCAGATATTTAAATACGACGTTTACTTACAATTTCTCCCGGATTACGGTTCGAACACTCGAACACCTATACGGATTCTCCTGCACAGTGGCAGATATGTAAATACGACGTTTACTTACCATTTCTCATACATTACGGTTCGAACACTCGAGCACCTGTACGGATTCTCCAGCACAGTGGCAGATATGTAAATACGGCGTTTACTTACCATTTCTCATGCATCACGGTTCGAACACTCGAACACCTATACGGATTCTCCTGCACAGTGGCAGATATGTAGATACGGCGTTTACTTACCATTTCTCAGGCATTATGGTTCGAACACTCGAACACCTATACGGATTCTCCGGCACAGTGGCAGATATGTAAATACGACGTTTACTTACAATTTCTCCCGCATTACGGTTCAAACACTCGAACACCTATACGGATTCTCCTACACAGTGGCAGATATGTAAATACGACGTTTACTTACCATTTCTCATACATTACGGTTCGAACACTCGAGCACCTGTACGGATTCTCCTGCACAGTGGCAGATATGTAGATACGGCGTTTACTTACCATTCCTCATGCATTACGGTTCGAATACTCGAACACCTATACGGATTCTCCTGCACAGTGGCAGATACGTAAATACGGCGTTTGTTTACAATTTCTGAACCATTGGGGTTCGCACACTCGAACACCTATCGGGATTCTCCTGCACAGTGGCAGATAAGTAAATACGACGTTTACTTACCATTTCTGATGCATGACGGTTCGAACACTCGAACACCTATACGGATTCTCCTGCACAGTGGCAGATATGTAAATACGGCGTTTATTTACAATTTCTCACGCATTACGGTTCGAACACTCGAACACCAGTACGGATTCTCCTACACAGTGGCAGATATGTAAATACGACGTTTACTTACCATTTCTGATGCATTACGGTTCGAACACTCGAACAGGTCTACGGATTCTCCTGCACAGTGGCAGATACTTAAATACGGCGTTTATTTACCATTTCTTATGCATTACGGTTCGAACACTCAAACACCTATACGGATTCTCCTGCACAGTGACAGATATGTAAATACGGCGTTTACTTACCATTTCTCCTGCATTACGGTTCGAACACTCGAACACCTATACGGATTCTCCTGGACAGTGGCAGATATGTAAATACGACGTTTACTTACCATTTCTCAGGCACTATGGTTCGAACACTCGAACACCTATACGGATTCTCCTGCACAGTGGCAGATATGTAAATACGGCGTTTACTTACCATTTCTCATGCATTACGGTTCGAACACTCGAGCACCTATACGGATTCTCCAGCAAAGTGGCAGATATGTAAATACGGCGTTTACTTACCATTTCTCATGCATTAGGGTTCGAACACTCGAACACCTATACGGATTCTGCTGCACAGTGGCAGCTATGTAAATACGGCGTATACTTACCATTTCTCATGCATTACGGTTCGAACACTCGAACACCTATACGGATTCTCCTGCACAGTGGCAGATATGTAAATACGGCGTTTACTTACCATTTCTCAGGCACTATGGTTCGAACACTCGAACACCTATACGGATTCTCCGGCACAGTGGCAGATATGTAAATACGACGTTTACTTACAATTTCTCCCGCATTACGGTTCGAACACTCGAACACCTATACGGATTCTCCTGCACAGTGGCAGACAAGTAAATACGACGTTTACTTACCATTTCTGATGCATGACGGTTCGAACACTCGAACACCTATACGGATTCTCCAGCACAGTGGCAGATATGTAAATACGGCGTTTATTTACAATTTCTCACGCATTACGGTTCGAACACTCGAACACCAGTACGGATTCTCCTACACAGTGGCAGATATGTAAATACGACGTTTACTTACCATGTCTGATGCATTATGGTTCCAACACTCGAACAGGTCTACGGATTCTCCTGCACAGTGGCAGATACTTAAATACGGCGTTTATTTACCATTTCTTATGCATTAGGGTTCGAACACTCAAACACCTACACGGATTCTCCTGCACAGTGGCAGATATGTAAATACGGCGTTTACTTACCATTTCTCATGCATTACGGTTCGAACACTCGAACACCTATACGGATTCTCCTGGACAGTGGCAGATATGTAAATACGACGTTTACTTACCATTTCTCAGGCACTATGGTTCGAACACTCGAACACCTATACGGATTCTCCGGCACAGTGGCAGATATGTAAATACGACGTTTACTTACAATTTCTCCCGTATTACGGTTCGAACACTCGAACACCTATACGGATTCTCCTGCACAGTGGCAGATATGTAAATACGACGTTTACTTACCATTTCTCATACATTACGGTTCGAACACTCGAGCACCTGTACGGATTCTCCTGCACAGTGGCAGATATGTAAATACTGCGTTTACTTACCATTTCTCATGCATTACGGTTCGAATACTCGAACACCTATACGGATTCTCCTGCACAGTGGCAGATACGTAAATACGGCGTTTGTTTACAATTTCTGAACCATTGGGGTTCGCACACTCGAACACCTATCGGGATTCTCCTGCTCATTGGCAGATAAGTAAATACGACGTTTACTTACCATTTCTGATGCATTACGGTTCGAACACTCAAACACCTATACAGATTCTCCTGCACAGTGGCAGATATGTAAATACGGCGTTTATTTACCATTTCTCATGCATTAGGGTTCGAACACACGAACACCAGTACGGATTCTCCTGCAGAGTGGCAGATATGTGAATACGGCGTTTACTTACCATTTCTGCCGCATTACGGTTCGAACACTCGAACACCTATACGGATTCTCCTGCACAATGGCAGATATGTAAATACAGCGTTCACTTTCCATTTCTCATGCATTACGGTTCGAATACTAGAACAACTATGCGGGTTCTCCTGCACAGTGGCAGATATGTAAATACGGCGTTTACTTACCATTTCTCATGCATTATGGTTCGAACACTCGAACACCTGTACGAATTCTCCTGCACAGTGGCAGATATGTAAATAAGGCGTTTACTTACCATTTCTCACGCATTATGGTTCGAACACTCGAACACCAATACGGATTCTCCGGCACAGTGGCAGATATGTAAATACGGCATTTACTTACCATTTCTCATGCATTACGGTTCGAACACTCGAGCACCTATTCGGATTCACCTACACACTGGCAGATATGTAAATACGGCGTTTACTTACCATTTCTAATGCATTAGGGTTCGAACACTCGAACACCTATACGGATTCTCCTGCACAGTGGCAGATATGTAAATACGGCGTTTACTTACCATTTCTCATGCATTACAGTTCGAACACTCGAACACCGATACGGATTCTCCAGCACAGTGGCAGATATGTAAATACGGCGTTTACTTACTATTTTTGCCGCATTACGGTTCGAACACTCGAACACCTATACGGATTCTCCTGCACAGTGGCAGATATGTAAATACGGCGTTTACTTACCATTTCTCATGCATTATGGTTCGAACACTCGAACACCTGTGCGAAATCTCCTGCACAGTGGCAGATATGTAAATAAGGCGTTTACTTACCATTTCTCACGCATTACGGTTCGAACACTCGAACACCTGTACGAAATTATCCTGCACAAGTGGCAAGAGATGTAAATAAGGCGTTCACTTACCATTTCTCACGCATTACGGTTCAAACACTCGAACACCTATACGGATTCTCCTGCACAGTGGCAGATATGTAAATACGGCGTTTACTTACCATTTCTCATGCATTACGGTTCGAACACTCGAACACCTATACGAATTCACCTGCACAGTGGCAGATATGTAAATACGGCGTTTACTTACCATTTCCCCCGCATTACGGTTCGAACACTCGAACACCTATACGGATTATCCTGCACAGTGGCAGATATGTAAATACGGCGTTTACTTACCATTTCTCATGCATTATGGTTCGAACACTCGAACACCTGTACGAATTCTCCTGCATAGTGGTAGATATTTAAATAAGGCGTTTACTTACCATTTCTCACGCATTGCGGTTCGAACACTCGAACACCTGTACGAATTCTCCTGCACAGTGGCAGATATGCAAATAAGGCGTTCACTTACCATTTCTCACGCATTACGGTTCGAACACTCGAACACCTATACGGATTCTCCTACACAGTGGCAGATATGTAAATACGGCGTTTACTTACCATTTCTCATGCATTACGGTCGAATACTCGAACACCTATACGGATTCTCCTGCACAGTGGCAGATATGTAAATACGGCGTTTATTTACAATTTCTCACGCATTACGGTTCGAACACTCGAACACCAGTACGGATTCTCCTACACTGTGGCTGATATGTAAATACGACGTTTACTTACCATTTCTGATGCATTACGGTTCGAACACTCGAACAGGTCTACGGATTCTGCACAGTGGCAGATATTTAAATACGGCGTTTATTTACCATTTCTTATGCATTAGGGTTCGAACACTCGAACACCTATACGGATTCTCCTGCACAGTGGCAGATATGTCAATACGTCGTTTACTTACCATTTCTCATACATTACGGTTCGAACACTCGAGCACCTGTACGGATTCTCCTGCACAGTGGCAGATATGTAAATACGGCGTTTACTTACCATTTCTCATGCATTACGGTTTGAATACTCGATAACCTATACGGATTCTCCAACACAGTGGCAAATACGTAAATACGGCGTTTGTTTTCAATTTCTGAACCATTGGGGTTCGCACACTCGAACACCTATCCGGATTCTCCTGCACAGTGGCAGAAAAGTAAATACGACGTTTACTTACCATTTCTGATGCATTACGGTTCGAACACTCGAACACCTATACGGATTCTCCTGCACAGTGGCAGATATGTAAATACGGCGTTTATTTACCATTTCTCGTGCATTAGGGTTCGAACACACGAACACCAGTACGGATTCTCCTGCAGAGTGGCAGATATGTGAATACGGCGTTTACTTACCATTTCTGCCGCATTACGGTTCGAACACTCGAACACTTATACAGATTCTCCTGCACAATGGCAGATATGTAAATACGGCGTTCACTTTCCATTTCTCATGCATTACGGTTCGAATACTAGAACAACTATGCGGATTCTCCTGCACAGTGGCAGATATGTAAATACGGCGTTTACTTACCATTTCTCATGCATTATGGTTCGAACACTCGAACACCTGTACGAATTCTCCTGCACAGTGGCAGATATGTAAATAAGGCGTTTACTTACCATTTCTCACGCATTACGGTTCGAACACTCGAACACCAATACGGATTCTCCTGCACAGTGGCAGATATGTAAATACGGCATTTACTTACCATTTCTCATGCATTACGGTTCAAACACTCGAGCCCCTATTCGGATTCACCTGCACACTGGTAGATATGTAAATACGGCGTTTACTTACCATTTCTAATGCATTAGGGTTCGAACACTCGAACAACTATACGGATTCTCCTGCACAGTGGCAGATATGTAAATACGGCGTTTACTTACCATTTCTCATGCATTACAGTTCGAACACTCGAACACCGATACGGATTCTCCAGCACAGTGGCAGATATGTAAATACGGCGTTTACTTACCATTTCTCATGCATTAGGGTTCGAACACTCGAACACCTATACGGATTCTCCTGCACAGTGGCAGATATGTAAATACGGCGTTTACTTACCATTTCTCATGCATTATGGTTCGAACACTCGAACACCTGTGCGAAATCTCCTGCACAGTGGCAGATATGTAAATAAGGCGTTTACTTACCATTTCTCACGCATTACGGTTCGAACACTCGAACACCTATACGGATTCTCCTGCACAGTGGCAGATATGTAAATACGGCGTTTACTTAACATTTCTCATGCATTACGGTTCGAACACTCGAGCACCCATACGGATTCTCTTGCACAGTGGCAGATATGTAAATACGTCGTTTACTTACCATTTCTCATGCATTAGGGTTCGAACACTCGAACACCTATACGGATTCTCCTGCACAGTGGCAGATGTGTAAATACGGCGTTTACTTACCATTTCCCCCGCATTACGGTTCGAACACTCGAACACCTATACGGATTATCCTGCACAGTGGCAGATATGTAAATACGGCGTTTACTTACCATTTCTCATGCATTACGGTTCGAATACTCGAACACCTATACGGATTCTCCTGCACAGTGGCAGATATGTAAATACGGCGTTTTTTTACAATTTTTCACGCATTACGGTTCGAACACTCAAACACCAGTACGGATTCTCCTACACAGTGGCAGATATGTAAATACGACGTTTACTTACCATTTCTGATGCATTACGGTTCAAACACTCGAACAGGTCTACGGATTCTCCTGCACAGTGGCAGATATTTAAATACGGCGTTTATTTACCATTTCTTATGCATTAGGGTTCGAACACTCAAACACCTATACGGATTCTCCTGCACAAGTGGCAGATATGTAAATACGGCGTTTACTTACCATTTCTCATGCATTACGGTTCGAACACTCGAACACCTATACGGATTCTCCGGCACAGTGGCAGATATGTAAATACGACGTTTACTTACAATTTCTCCCGCATTACGGTTCGAACACTCGAACACCTATACGGATTCTCCTGCACAGTGGCAGATATGTAAATACGACGTTTACTTACCATTTCTCATACATTACGGTTCGAACACTCGAGCACCTGTACGGATTCTCCTGCACAGTGGCAGATATGTAAATACGACGTTTACTTACCATTTCTCATGCATTACGGTTCGAATACTCGAACACATATATCGATTCTCCTGCACAGTGGCAGATACGTAAATACGGCGTTTGTTTACAATTTCTGAACCATTGGGGTTCGCACACTCGAACACCTATCGGGATTCTCCTGCACAGTGGCAGATAAGTAAATACGACGTTTACTTACCATTTCTGATGCTTTACGGTTCGAACACTCGAACACCTATACGGATTCTCCTGCACAGTGGCAGATATGTAAATACGGTGTTTATTTACCATTTCTCATGCATTAGGGTTCGAACACACGAACACCAGTACGGATTCTCGTGCAGAGTGGCAGATATGTGAATACGGCGTTTACTTACCATTTCTGCCGCATTACGGTTCGAACACTCAAACACCTATACGGATTCTCCTGCACAATGGCAGATGTGTAAATACGGCGTTCAGTTTCCATTTCTCATGCATTACGGTTCTAATACTAGAACAACTATGCGGATTCTCCTGCACAGTGGCAGATATGTAAATACGGCGTTTACTTACCATTTCTCATGTATTATGGTTCGAACACTCGAACACCTGTACGAATTCTCCTGCAAAATGGCAGATATGTAAATAAGGCATTTACTTTCCATTTCTCACGCATTACGGTTCGAACACTCGAGCACCAATACGGATTCTCCTGCACAGTGGCAGATATGTAAATACGGCATTTACTTACCATTTCTCATGCATTACGGTTCGAACACTCGAGCCCCTATTCGGATTCACCTGCACACTGGCAGATATGTAAATACGGCGTTTACTTACCATTTCTAATGCATTAGGGTTCGAACACTCGAACAACTATACGGATTCTCCTGCACAGTGGCAGATATGTAAATACGGCGTTTACTTACCATTTCTCATGCATTACGGTTCGAACACTCGAACACCGATACGGATTCTCCAGCACAGTGGCAGATATGTAAATACGGCGTTTACTTACTCTTTCTGCCGCATTACGGTTCGAACGCTCGAACACCTATACGGATTCTCCTGCACAGTGGCAGATATGTAAATACGGCGTTTACTTACCATTTCTCATGCATTATGGTTCGAACACTCGAACACCTGTACGAAATCTCCTGCACAGTGGCAGATATGTAAATAAGGCGTTTACTTACCATTTCTCACGCATTACGGTTCGAACACTCGAACACCTGTACGAATTCTCCTGCACAGTGGCAGATATGTAAATAAGGCGTTCACTTACCATTTCTCACGCATTACGATTCGAACACTCGAACACCTATACGGATTCTCCTGCACAGCGGCAGATATGTAAATACGGCGTTTACTTACCATTTCTCATGCATTACGGTTCGAACACTCGAGCACCCATACGGATTCTCTTGCACAGTGGCAGATATGTAAATACGTCGTTTACTTACGATTTCTCATGCATTAGGGTTCGAACACTCGAACACCTATACGGATTCTCCTGCACAGTGGCAGATATGTAAATACGGCGTTTACTTACCATTTCCCCCGCATTACGGTTCGAACACTCGAACACCTATACGGATTATCCTGCACAGTGGCAGATATGTAAATACGCCGTTTACTTACCATTTCTCATGCATTACGGTTCGAATACTTGAACACCTATACGGATTCTCCTGCACAGTGGCAGATATGTAAATACGGCGTTTATTTACAATTTCTCACGCATTACGGTTCGAACACTCGAACACCAGTACGGATTCTCCTACACAGTGGCAGATATGTAAATACGACATTTACTTACCATTTCTGATGCATTACGGTTCGAACACTCGAACAGGTCTACGGATTCTCCTGCACAGTGGCAGATATTTAAATACGGCGTTTATTTACCATTTCTTATGCATTAGGGTTCGAACACTCAAACACCTATACGGATTCTCCTGCACAGTGGCAGAAATGTAAATACGGCGTTTACTTACCATTTCTCTTGCATTACGGTTCGAACACTCGAACACCTATACGGATTCTCCGGCACAGTGGCAGATATGTAAATACGACGTTCACTTACAATTTCTCCCGCATTACGGTTCGAACACTCAAACACCAATACGGATTCTCCTGCACAGTGGCAGATATGTAAATACGACGTTTACTTACCATTTCTCATACATTACGGTTCGAATACTCGAGCACCTGTACGGATTCTCCTGCACAGTGGCAGATATGTAAATACGACGTTTACTTACCATTTCTCATGCATTACGGTTCGAATACTCGAACACCTATACGGATTCTCCTGCACAGTGGCAGATACGTAAATACGGCGTTTGTTTACAATTCCTGAACCATTATGGTTCGCACACTCGAACACCTATCGGGATTCTCCTGCACAGTGGCAGATAAGTAAATACGACGTTTACTTACCATTTCTGATGCTTTACGGTTCAAACACTCGAACACCTATACGGATTCTCCTGCACAGTGGCAGATATGTAAATACGGTGTTTATTTACCATTTCTCATGCATTAGGGTTCGAACACACGAACACCAGTACGGATTCTCCTGCAGAGTGGCAGATATGTGAATACGGCGTTTACTTACCATTTCTGCCGCATTACGGTTCGAACACTCGAACACCTATACGGATTCTCCTGCACAATGGCAGATGTGTAAATACGGCGTTCAGTTTCCATTTCTCATGCATTACGGTTCGAATACTAGAACAACTATGCGGATTCTCCTGCACAGTGGCAGATATGTAAATACGGCGTTTACTTACCATTTCTCATGGATTATGGTTCGAACACTCGAACACCTGTACGAATTCTCCTGCACAGTGGCAGATATGTAAATAAGGCGTTTACTTACCATTTCTCACGCATTACGGTTCGAACACTCGAACACCAATACGGATTCTCCTGCACAGTGGCAGATATGTAAATACGGCATTTACTTACCATTTCTCATGCATTACGGTTCGAACACTCGAGCACCTTTTCGGATTCACCTGCACACTGGCAGATATGTAAATACTGCGTTTACTTACCATTTCTAATGCATTAGGGTTCGAACACTCGAACAACTATACGGATTCTCCTGCACCAGTGGCAGATATTTAAATACGGCGTTTACTTACCATTTCTCATGCATTACGGTTCGAACACTCGAACACCGATACGGATTCTCCAGCACAGTGGCAGATATGTAAATACGGCGTTTACTTACTATTTCTGCCGCATTACGGTTCGAACACTCGAACACCTATACGGATTCTCCTGCACAGTGGCAGATATGTAAATACGGCGTTTACTTACCATTTCTCATGCATTATGGTTCGAACACTCGAACACCTGTACGAAATCTCCTGCACAGTGGCAGATATGTAAATAAGCCGTTTACTTACCATTTCTCACGCATTACGGTTCGAACACTCGAACACCTGTACGAATTCTCCTGCACAGTGGCAGATATGTAAATAAGGCGTTCACTTACCATTTCTCACGCATTACGGTTCGAACACTCGAACACCTATACGGATTCTCCTGCACAGTGGCAGATATGTAAATACGGCGTTTACTTACCATTTCTCATGCATTACGGTTCGAACACTCGAGCACCCATACGGATTCTCTTGCACGGTGGCAGATATGTAAATACGTCGTTTACTTACCATTTCTCATGCATTAGGGTTCGAACACTCGAACACCTATACGGATTCTCCTGCACAGTGGCAGATATGTAAATACGGCGTTTACTTACCATTTCCCCCGCATTACCGTTCGACCACTCGAACACCTATACGGATTATCCTGCACAGTGGCAGATATGTAAATACGGCGTTTACTTACCATTTCTCATGCATTACGGTTTGAATACTCGAACACCTATACGGATTCTCCTGCACAGTGGCAGATATGTAAATACGGCGTTTATTTACAATTTCTCACGCATTACGGTTCGAACACTCGAACACCAGTACGGATTCTCCTACACAGTGGCAGATATGTAAATACGACGTTTACTTACCATTTCTGATGCATTACGGTTCGAACACTCGAACAGGTCTACGGATTCTCCTGCACAGTGGCAGATATTTAAATACGGCGTTTATTTACCATTTCTTATGCATTAGGGTTCGAACACTCAAACACCTATACGGATTCTCCTGCACAGTGGCAGAAATGTAAATACGGCGTTTACTTACCATTTCTCATGCATTACGGTTCGAACACTCGAACACCTATACGGATTCTCCGGCACAGTGGCAGATATGTAAATACGACGTTGACTTACAATTTCTCCCGCATTACGGTTCGAACACTCGAACACCTATACGGATTCTCCTGCACAGTGGCAGATATGTAAATACGACGTTTACTTACCATTTCTCATACATTACGGTTCGAACACTCGAGCACCTGTACGGATTCTCCTGCACAGTGGCAGATATGTAAATACGACGTTTACTTACCATTTCTCGTGCATTACGGTTCGAATACTCGAACACCCATACAGATTCTCCTGCACAGTGGCAGATACGTAAATACGGCGTTTGTTTACAATTTCTGAACCATTGGGGTTCGCATACTCGAACACCTATCGGGATTCTCCTGCACAGTGGCAGATAAGTAAATACGACGTTTACTTACCATTTCTAATGCATTACGGTTCGAACACTCGAACACCTATACGGATTCTCCTGCACAGTGGCAGATATGTAAATACGGCGTTTTATTTACCATTTCTCATGCATTAGGGTTCGAACACACGAACACCAGTACGGATTCTCCTGCAGAGTGGCAGATATGTGAATACGGCGTTTACTTACCATTTCTGCCGCATTACGGTTCGAACACTCGAACACCTATACGGATTCTCCTGCACAATGGCAGATGTGTAAATACGGCGTTCACTTTCCATTTCTCATGCATTACGGTTCGAATACTAGAACAACTATGCGGATTTTCCTGCACAGTGGCAGATATGTAAATACGGCGTTTACTTACCATTTCTCATGTATTATGGTTCGAACACTCGAACACCTGTACGAATTCTCCTGCACAGTGGCAGATATGTAAATAAGGCGTTTACTTACCATTTCTCACGCATTACGGTTCGAACACTCGAACACCAATACGGATTCTCCTGCACAGTGGCAGATATGTAAATACGACATTTACTTACCATTTCTCAGCTATTACGGTTCGAACACTCGAGCACCTATTCGAATTCACCTGCACACTGGCAGATATGTAAATACGGCGTTTACTTACCATTTCTAATGCATTAGGGTTCGAACACTCGAACAACTATACGGATTCTCCTGCACAGTGGCAGATATGTAAATACGGCGTTTACTTACCATTTCTCATGCATTACGGTTCGAACACTCGAACACCGATACGGATTCTCCAGCACAGTGGCAGATATGTAAATACGGCGTTTACTTTCTATTTCTGCCGCATTACGGTTCGAACACTCGAACACCTATACGGATTCTCCTGCACAGTGGCAGATATGTAAATACGGCGTTTACTTACCATTTCTCATGCATTATGGTTCGAACACTCGAACACCTGTACGAAATCTCCTGCACAGTGGTTGATATGTAAATAAGGCGTTTACTTACCATTTCTCACGAATTACGGTTCGAACACTCGAACGCCTGTACGAATTCTCCTGCACAGTGGTAGATATGTAAATAAGGCGTTCACTTACCATTTCTCACGCATTACGGTTCGAACACTCGAACACCTATACGGATTCTCCTGCACAGTGGCAGATATGTAAATACGTCGTTTACTTACCATTTCTCATGCATTAGGGTTCGAACACTCGAACACCTATACGGATTCTCCTGCATAGTGGCAGATATGTAAATACGGCGTTTACTTACCATTTCTCATGCATTATGGTTCGAACACTCGAACACCTGTACGAAATCTCCTGCACAGTGGTTGATATGTAAATAAGGCGTTTACTTACCATTTCTCACGAATTACGGTTCGAACACTCGAACGCCTGTACGAATTCTCCTGCACAGTGGCAGATATGTAAATAAGGCGTTCACTTACCATTTCTCACGCATTACGGTTCGAACACTCGAACACCTATACGGATTCTCCTGCACAGTGGCAGATATGAAAATACGGCGTTTACTTACCATTTCTCATGCATTACGGTTCGAATACTCGAACACCTATACGGATTCTCCTGCACAGTGACAGATATGTAAATACGGCGTTTATTTACAATTTCTCACGCATTACGGTTCGAACACTCGAACACCAGTACGGATTCTCCTACACAGTGGCAGATATGTAAATACGACGTTTACTTACCATGTCTGATGCATTACGGTTCGAACACTCGAACAGGTCTACGGATTCTCCTGCACAGTGGTAGATATTTAAATACGGCGTTTATTTACCATTTCTTATGCATTAGGGTTCGAACACTCAAACACCTATACGGATTCTCCTACACAGTGGCAGATATGTAAATACGGCGTTTACTTACCATTTCTCATGCATAACGGTTCGAACACTCGAACGCCTATACGGATTCTCCTGCACAGTGGCAGATATGTAAATACGGTGTTTACTTACCATTTCTCAGGCATTATGGTTCGAACACTCGAACACCTATACGGATTCTCCGGCACAGTGGCGGATATGTAAATACGACGTTTACTTACAATTTCTCCCGCATTACGGTTCGAACACTCGAACACCTGTACGGATTCTCCTGCACAGTGGCAGATATGTAAATACGACGTTTAATTACCATTTCTCATACATTACGGTTCGAACACTCGAGCACCTGTACGGATTCTCCTGCACAGTGGCAGATATGTAAATCCGGCGTTTACTTACCATTTCTCATACATTACGGTTCGAATACTCGAACACCTATACGGATTCTCCTGCACAGTGGTAGATACGTAAATACGTCGTTGGTTTACAATTTCTGAACCATTGGGGTTCGCACACTCGAACACCTATCGGGATTCTCCTGCACAGTGGCAGATAAGTAAATACGGCGTTTCACTTACCATTTCTGATGCATTACGGTTCGAACACTCGAACACCTATACGGATTCTCCTGCACAGAGGCAGATATGTAAATACGGCGTTTATTTACCATTTCTCATGCATTAGGGTTCGAACACACGAACACCAGTACGGATTCTCCGGCAGAGTGGCAGATATGTGTATACGGCGTTTACTTACAATTTCTGCCGCATTACGGTTCGAACACTCGAACACCTATACGGATTCTCCTGCACAGTGGCAGATATGTAAAAATGGCGTTTACTTACCATTTCTCATGCGTTACGGTTCGAACTCTCGAACATCGATACGGATTCTCCCTTACAGTGGCAGATATGTAAATACGGCGTTTACTTACTATTTCTGCCGCATTACGGTTCGAACACACGAACACCTATACGGATTCTCCTGCACAGTGGCAGATATGTAAATACGGCGTTTACTTACCATTTCTCATGCATTATGGTTCGAACACTCGAACACCTGTACGAAATCTCCTGCACAGTGGCAGATATGTAAATAAGGCGTTTACTTACCATTTCTCACGCATTACAGTTCGAACACTCGAACACCTGTACGAATTCTCCTGCACAGTGGCAGATATGTAAATAAGGCGTTCACTTACCATTTCTCACGCATTACGGTTCGAACACTCGAACACCTATACGGATTCTCCTGCACAGTGGCAGATATGTAAATCCGCGTTTACTTACCATTTCTCATGCATTACGGTTCGAACAGTCGAGCACCTATACGGATTCTCCTGCACAGTGGCAGATATGTAAATACGCGTTTACTTACCATTTCTCATGCATTACGGTTCGAACAGTCGAGCACCTATACGGATTCTCCTGCACAGTGGCAGATATGTAAATACGGCGTTTACTTACCATTTCCAATGCATTAGGGTTCGAACACTCGAACACCTATACGGATTCTCCTGCACAGTGGCAGATATGTAAATGCGGCGTTTACTTACCATTTCCCCCGCATTACGGTTCGAACACTCGAACACCTATACGGATTATCCTGCATAGTGGCAGATATGTAAATACGGCGTTTACTTACCATTTCTCATGCATTACGGTTCGAATACTCGAACACCTATACGGATTCTCCTGCACAGTGGCAGATATGTAAATACGGGGTTTATTTACAATTTCTCACGCATTACGGTTCGAACACTCGAACACCAGTACGGATTCTCCTACACAGTGGCAGATATGTAAATACGACGTTTACTTACCATTTCTGATGCATTACGGTTCGAACACTCGAACAGGTCTACGGATTCTCTTGCACAGCGGCAGATATTTAAATACGGCGTTCCTTTACCATTTCTTATGCATTAGGGTTCGAACACTCAAACACCTATACGGATTCTCCTGCACAGTGGCAGATATGTAAATACGGCGTTTACTTACCATTTCTCATGCATTACGGGTCGAACACTCGAACACCTATACGGATTCTCCTGCACAGTGGCAGATATGTAATTACGACGTTTACTTACCATTTCTCAGGCATTATGGTTCGAACACTCGAACACTTATACGGATTCTCCGGCACAGTGGCAGATATGTAAATACGACGTTTACTTAAAAGTTCTCCCGCATTACGGTTCGAACACTCGAACACCTATACGGATTCTCCGGCACAGTGGCAGATATGTAAATACGGCGTTTATTTACCCTTTCTCATGCATTAGGGTTCGAACACACGAACACCAGTACGGATTCTCCTGCAGAGTGGCAGATATGTGAATACGGCGTTTATTTACCATTTCTGCCGCATTACGATTCGAACACTCGAACACCTATACGGATTCTCCTGTACAATGGCAGATATGTAAATACGGCGTTCACTTTCCATTTCTCATGCATTACGGTTCGAATACTAGAACAACTATACGGATTCTCCTGCACAGTGGCAGATATGTAAATACGGCGTTTACTTACCATTTTTCATGCATTATGCTTCGAACACTCGAACACCTGTACGAATTCTCCTGCACAGTGGCAGATATGTAAATAAGGCGTTTACTTACCATTTCTCACGCATTACGGTTCGAACACTCGAACACCATGACGGATTCTCCTGCACAGTGGCAGATATGTAAATACGGTATTTACTTACCATTTCTCATGCATTACGGTTCGAACACTCGAGCACCTATTCGGATTCACCTGCACACTGGCAGATATGTAAATACGGCGTTTACTTACCATTTCTAATGCATTAGGGTTCGAACACTCGAACAACTATACGGATTGTCCTGCACAGTGGCAGACATGTAAATACGGCGTTTACTTACCATTTCTCATGCATTACGGTTCGAACACTCGAACACCGATACAGATTCTCCAGCACAGTGGCAGATATGTAAATACGGCGTTTACTTACTATTTCTGCCGCATTACGGTTCGAACACTCGAACACCTAGACGGATTCTCCTGCACAGTGGCAGATATGTAAATACGGCGTTTACTTACCATTTCTCAAGCATTATGGTTCGAACACTCGAACACCTGTACGAAATCTCCTGCACAGTGGCAGATATGTAAATAAGGCGTTTACTTACCATTTCTCACGCATTACGGTTCGAACACTCGAACACCTATACGAATTCTCCTGCACAGTGGCAGATATGTAAATACGGCGTTTACTTACCATTTCTCATGCATTACGATTCGAACACTCGAACACCTACACGGATTCTCCGGCACAGTGGCAGATATGTAAATACGACGTTTACTTACAATTTCTCCCGCAAGACGGTTCGAACACTCGAACACCTATACGGATTCTCCTACACAGTGGCAGATATTTAAATACGGCGTTTATTTACCATTTCTTATGCATTAGGGTTCGAACACTCAAACACCTATACTGATTCTCCTGCAATGTGACAGATATGTAAATACGGCGTTTACTTACCATTTCTCATGCATTACGGTTCGAACACTCGAACACCTATACGGATTCTCCTGCACAGTGGCAGATATGTAAATACGGCGTTTACTTACCATTTTTCAGGCATTGTGGTTCGAACACTCGAACACCTATACAGATTCTCTGGCACAGTGGCAGATATGTAAATACGACGTCTACTTACAATTTCTCCCGCATTACGGTTCGAACACTCGAACACCTATACGGATTCTCCTGCACAGTGGCAGATATGTAAATACGACGTTTACTAACCATTTTTCATACATTACGGTTCGAACACTCGAGCACCTGTACGGATTCTCCTGCACAGCGGCAGATATGTAAATACGGCGTTTACTTACCATTTCTCATACGTTACGGTTCGAATACTCGAACACCTATACGGATTCTCCTGCACAGTGGCAGATACGTAAATACGGCGTTTGTTTACAATTTCTGAACCATTGGGGTTCGCACACTCGAACACCTATCGGGATTCTCCTGCACAGTGGCAGATAAGTAAATACGACGTTTACTTACCATTTCTGATGCATTACGGTTCGAACACACGAACACCTATACGGATTCTCCTGCACAGTGGCAGATATGTAAATACGGCGTTTATTTACCATTTCTCATGCATTAGGGTTCGAACACTCGAACACCAGTACGGATTCTCCTGCAAAGTGGCAGATATCTGAAAACGGCGTTTACTTACCATTTCTGCCGCATTACGGTTCGAACACTCGAACACCGATACGGATTCTCCTCCACAGTGGCAGATATGTAAATACGGCGTTTATTTACCATTTCTAATGCATTAGAGTTCGAACACACGAACACCAGTACGGATTCTCCTGCAGAGTGGCAGATATGTGAATACGGCGTTTACTTACCATTTATGCCGCATTACGGTTCGAACACTCGAACTCCTATACGGATTCTCCTGCACAATGGCAAATATGTAAATACAGCGTTCACTTTGCATTTCGCATGCATTACGGTTCGAACACTAGAACAACTATGCGGATTCTCCTGCACAGTGGCAGATATGTAAATACGGCGATTACTTACCATATCTCATGCGTTATGGTTCGAACACTCGAACACCTGTACGAATTCTCCTGCACAGTGGCAGATACGTAAATAAGGCGTTTACTTACCATTTCTCACGCATTACGGTTCGAACACTCGAACACCAATACGGATTCTCCTGCACAGTGGCAGATATGTAAATACGGCATTTACTTACCATTTCTCATGCATTACGGTTCGAACACTCGAGCACCTATTCGGATTCACCTGCACACTGGCAGATATGTAAATACGGCGTTTACTTACCATTTCTAATGCATTAGGGTTCGAACACTCGAACACCTATACGGATTCTCCTGCACAGTGGCAGATATGTAAATACGGCGTTTACTTACTATTTCTCATGCATTACGGTTCGAACTCTCGAACACCGATACGGATTCTCCCTCACAGTGGCAGATATGTAAATACGGCGTCTACTTATTATTTCTGCCGCATTACGGTTCGAACACTCGAACACCTATACGATTCTCCTGCACAGTGGCAGATATGTAAATACGGTGTTTACTTACCATTTCTCATGCATTATGGTTCGAACACTCGAACACCTATACGGATTCTCCGGCACAGTGGCAGATATGTAAATACGACGTTTACTTACAAGTTCTCCCGCATTACGGTTCGAACACTCGAACACCTATACGGATTCTCCTGCACAGTGGCAGATTTGTAAATACGACGTTTACTTACCATTTCTCATACATTACGGTTCGAACACTCGAGCACCTATACGGATTCTCCTGCACAGTGGCAGATATGTAAATACAGCGTTTACTTACCATTTCTCGTACATTACGGTTCGAATACTCGAACACCTATACGGATTCTCCTGCACAGTGGCAGATACGTAAATACGGCGTTTGTTTACAATTTCTGAACCATTGGGGTTCGCACACTCGAACACCTATCGGGATTCTCCTGCACAGTGGCAGATAATTAAATACGAGGTTTACTTACCATTTCTGATGCATTACGGTTCGAACACTTGAACACCTATACGGATTCTCCGGCACAGTGGCAGATATGTAAATACGGCGTTTATTTACCATTTCTGCCGCATTATGCTTATGCTTCGAACACTCGAACACCTGTGCATTATGCTTAAATACGAGGTTTACTTACCATTTACCGTTTTTTTCATGCATTATGCTTCGAACACTCGAACACCTGTACGAATTCTCCTGCACAGTGGCAGATATGTAAATAAGGCGTTTACTTACCATTTCTCACTCATTACGGTTCGAACACTCGAACACCAATACGGATTCTCCTGCACAGTGGCAGATATGTAAATACGGTATTTACTTACCATTTCTCATGCATTACGGTTCGAACACTCGAGCACCTATTCGGATTCACCTGCACACTGGCAGATATGTAAATACGGCGTTTACTTACCATTTCTAATGCATTAGGGTTCGAACACTCGAACAACTATACGGATTGTCCTGCACAGTGGCAGACATGTAAATACGGCGTTTACTTACCATTTCTCATGCATTACGGTTCGAACACTCGAACACCGATACAGATTCTCCAGCACAGTGGCAGATATGTAAATACGGCGTTTACTTACTATTTCTGCCGCATTACGGTTCGAACACTCGAACACCTATACGGATTCTCCTGCACAGTGGCAGATATGTAAATACGGCGTTTACTTACCATTTCTCAAGCATTATGGTTCGAACACTCGAACACCTGTACGAAATCTCCTGCACAGTGGCAGATATGTAAATAAGGCGTTTACTTACCATTTCTCACGCATTACGGTTCGAACACTCGAACACCTATACGAATTCTCCTGCACAGTGGCAGATATGTAAATAAGGCGTTCACTTACCATTTCTCACGCATTACGGTTCGAACACTCGAACACCTATACGGATTCTCCTGCACAGTGGCAGATATGTAAATACAGCGTTTACTTACCATTTCTCATGCATTACTGTTCGAACACTCGAGCACCTATACGGATTCTGTTGCACAGTGGCAGATATGTAAATACGTCGTTTACTTACCATTTCTCATGCATTAGGGTTCGAACACTCGAACACCTATACGGATTCTCCTGCACAGTGGCAGATATGTAAATACGGCGTTTACTTACCATTTCCCCTGCATTACGGTTCGAACACTCGAACACCAATACGGATTATCCGGCACAGTGGCAGATATGTAAATACGGCGTTTACTTACCATTTCTCATGCATTACGGTTCGAATACTCGAACACCAATACGGATTCTCCTGCACAGTGGC